>JBBMJM010125399.1:0-13428 GCA_037832705.1 Centriscus cristatus
GTGTGTGTGTGTGTGTGTGTGTGTGTGTGTGTGTGTGTGTGTGTGTGTGTGTGTGTGTGTGTGTGTGTTGGGGGGGTTGATACATCCAGGTTGACGAACCACTTCACTGCCCCGTCATCAACCGAGTGACGTGGTGTTGTGAACTGTAAGTAACAGCAGTTAGATGATGGTCTTTGAAAACCCAGGTCTTGTGTTTTGTAATGGACGCAAATGGTTTCCAGTGGATATTGACATAATCCACATTGTGCATTTGGGACTCGTTGCCAAGAATATGCAGTTGACCCAACAGGGACCAGGGGTTTGGGTGACGGGTTAATGATGACGTGGCTGATGGTTTGTTTCTTTCAGCGATGGCACATTACAACGTCATTAGAGATATTGGTTCTACTCACCTGAGGCTGCTGGAGCTGAACAATAATAAAATACTCTGGAATGAGTCCTCTGCCCCGAGGAGGACAGCGGTAATTTCTCACTCCTCTATTGTTGTGCCTCGGGAAGAGCTGTAGAAATAAATCTGACTGATGAACAACAAGCTATGGATTATTCTCCACCACAGTAAATAGTACTGAATTGATCGGATGATTTAAAGCGTAGTAAGCTGAGCATGTGCACAAAAATATATGGGCTCATGTACGACACACAAACAGTATATTCTTTATGGGGAACGCGTACGGGCAGCTTTGGACCAATCATCTTACATTGTTCTGACACACAGACTTTAGCAGACACTCTCTTTCAGAGTTAACCTATTTGGATTTACAGTCTCTGAACACTACCAATGAATAGGGCACGTCCGCTGCATTTATGTAGTATTAAAATCATTAATCAAACCACAACTTCCGACAATCTTTAGAACCCGGAGGGACATACAGATGAAAAATATTTCAGGGTTTTTGTTGTCAATCAAAGCTCAAGTAAAGAGTTATTGAATTGTTAATAGGACACAACAGAAAAAAAAAGAGCTCAAAGTGTTCGTGGGCCAGACAAACAGTCCTGGTGAGGATTCTTTTAATCAGCCATGGAGAAAAGCCTTAGTCTCCTCAGCCACGGGATGTTGTTGCCAAGTGCCGAACAACAAGACTGCGATGGCGAAAAACATGTACATGGCAAAGAGAATGACTTTAAATGACTCTGTGAGGATCAGAGAGAGACGCAGGGAGACTCGGTTCCATATTGATCGATCTCTCTCTCTCTCTCTCTCTCTCCCTAGAGACCCTGCACACAGTCCTTTGGCCACATCTAGTCATGTTGTCCCCGCGGTCCACACAGATTGGCTCAGAGGCCAGGCTCAGACTTGGATTAGAAACTTATAAAAGAGAAAATGAAAAGTGTTTGCGCTGTATTGAATTCTACTGACCGGCTGTACTAACGTGATCGAACCCCTGGTTGACGGATCACATCCAGCCGGCAGTTAAGAACTCATCTGTCCGCACTCTCCCCATATGGCTGGATGTGGAGTGGTGGAGCACCTCTAATAACCTTTATGGGGGCTGCTTGGGGCCCATGGAGCTGACTGCATAATCATCTCAGCTCAGGAAATCATAAATCAGCTGAGGACACTCAGTGTCCTCGGTGCCTCGTGGCACCAGACATCTGTTAGGTGGAAGTGTCGAAGCGCTTTCTCCGTTGGACAATGATGCTTGTGGGATGACTTGACCCATTCGATGTGTCACTGTCTCCTTATTGTGCCCACTGAGGTGAAACACTGTTTGTTTGTAATATGATTGCCAAAGAGCGAACAAAAACAAATGGATTGTGCAATGATACCATGATGGCGCTGAGCAACATGTGATGATTTCTGGTTGAGTGGTTTACTGTCGATGGCGGACGTGCAGTGTGTTGAGCCGTGGTCGCTATGAGTCGTTGGTCGTGTCAGAGGTGAAGTTGCAGTGAAAACCAGCTGAGTTAGTGATTTATGGGCATGCTAGTGTTCTTTTTCTTTCTTTCTTTTTTTAACATTTATTACTCCTCTGCTCTGTGAACAAATGAGTGCAACCAACAAAACTGTGATTTGTCCATAAAACAGTAGTGACTCATTATTTGCAGGTACATATATAATATACAAGAACTATAATAACACTAAGAGATGGTGTAGCATGACATCCTATGGTTCTTTCTTTATGCTCATGGAAAGCAGCGCTTTTTTGAAAATGTACTTTTGTAGGTTTCCTAGCAACCCAGCAATTGTGTCCTCTAATCTTAGAGTTGTAATTCATTGCAAACTCCATATAGCCAACCTACGTAAAATATACCATCATTTCCGGACTATAAGCCGCTACTTTTTTCATAGGTTTTGAACCATGAGGCTTATACAAAGGTGCGGCCAATTTATACATTTTTCTAACAGCCACCAGGGGCGCTCTAGCAGAAAAAAGTGAGAGAGGTGGAATATGTGGGCACCTGCGGCTTATAGACAGGTGCAGCTTATGTATGTACAAGATGTTTTTTCCTTTAAAAATGTACGGGGTGAGGCTTATAATCAGGTGCGCTTTATAGTCCGGAAATTACGGTACTTAGCAAAGACTTGATCATCAAAAAATTGATCAACTCATTTACGAAAACTAACGGATTTGTTGCAGGTGAAATGAACCATCACAATGGGCAATTTCTGTTGTCGTATTTAAAGCTCCGAGTTGCTGTGTCGGCTTTTGCAAATGAGAAGCTTGTAGCAGCGAATGCGAATCAGTCACTTATCTCCTGCTACAAAGATTTTGCTGATCCTGTCCATGTATGTGGATATTGTCATCTCTAGCCAACTGTGCAGGTAAGATGCAAGGGGAAGGGCAAAGGTGAAGCATGATTTGATGTTGAGGGATGAGGATGCACTGCTCTGCCAAATATCTGTGTGTTCTCTATTGTTGTCTGTAAGAGACAGCCAGAAGGTGCCGGACATTGTCTGCCTGGAAGATTGGTTGGGAACAAGCAGCCAGGTATTTCTCCGGGGTCCTGCAGGAGCCAGTCCAGGAGCTTTAAAAATCTAAATAGAAATGAGGGTCAAGCTGAGGCCAGTCCTGCATCAAGCCTCAGTGAGATTGCCAATACAGGAGAGTTAATGAATAATGAATAAAAAAACACTTGCCAAAAACTTGCACGGAAGGTTTCTTTTACTGATCTTCTAAGCGAGATCCTGAACTAGTGTATCAAGACCTTCTGCTGTTCAATTTATTTTCATTTCTAAAGATCAAAATAACACTTGTTTCTTTGAGGGGGGAAAAAAGAAACATTTTAATGAGGAAAAAATTTAAGAGTGCATAATGAACATTATGACCATGGCTCAACCCCGCACCTCCGTCGTAAACATTATGAGGTGGACTGTACACGTGAACCCAGCTGATAAGTAATATACCTTTACATTGTGAGGATACATCATCCTCCAGGCAGGCATTAAGAGTGTAATCCAGATTAGACACAGTATATATCACACTAAGGGCCCATTTCCACTGCAGCACTTTGCATGGCATCCATCAAAACAGACAGGCCTGCTAACGGTGTTTTCTCTACCTGGTACGTCTGCTTTTACTCCCCATGACTGATGCAATGTCACACCAAGTTGCCAAGTAACAAGACACACACACATACACACACACACACACACTTTTCTTACGATTAGCCGTAGATATGAGGAATTATATGATTATAATAATATAGGAAGCATCGAACACTGATGGCATTGCACATTTTACAGCCTCATAGCCTTAAAAGCACCTCACAGGCATCGGTGTAAATAAGCTCAGCAATAAACAAGTCAGACATAAATGGCTCCAACCTCGAGTGATTTTTGTCGACTGCTTTGCTGAAACCCTCAAGTCATTACAGGGCAGCTGCAGTTTGAACTAATCAGATGAAACTGTACGCTTTACCGTGTTATTGTACATGGTGGGAATTGATTTGACGGACCTAAAGAAGCCGTGTGATGCAGGTTGACGTTCCCTGTATCTGCAGAGACTCACAGTTCTGTGTTTCCTCAGTCAGCCAGGGTTCTCATCTCTTGACACTGCAATAGTGAACAATTCAAGAACGTGCATTAAAAGGTCTTGACAGTGTCCATGAATACGTGTGAGTGCACAAAATTAAAGAAGGAATACAGACCCTGAACAAAACAAAAGTTGATTCGTGTTAATATAATACAATGACACTTTCTTGCACTGAAACTCAACTTTTGGGGAAAAATGGTGAATAAAGTCAGATGTTTTCTCTATTGATTTGTGTAGCCAGTTCACTGCTCAGTGAAGTCACAAAAGCAATGGAATGTGCTCCTGTACCTGCAGCAGATGATGGTCACCAGAAGGATTTAGCTCACTGCTTGTTCCATCTGCGTTATCCTCTTCTTGTCCTGATCCCACACTTGAAAAGTTATAGTTAGTATTTTATTCGTTGCAGGAGATGGGGGTGGGTGGGGTGGGTGGGGTGGGGCACTGCCACATCACATAGATCACTGCTGCCGTGATCGTGTCAGGAGACCGCTGAGCCAGTCGTTGGTGTTTCTCTAATTGAAACCATATTTCATCCAGGTCGGCTGAACAAAAATCCCAGTGAAGGAAAGATGAAAACAACGCGACAGCCGATGTAAAATGTAAACCATAAAGTTGTCTGTGGTCACTGGGATGAGGTGGATAACAGCGCTGCTGTCGTCTCTGCCTTCTTTGCCATGTGAAGCTGATCGTGATGTGTGAATCTAGATAATGGCCGAGTGCTGTGTGATGTGCAGCGAACAACACAAACTTGGATCGTTGAAAAGTGGGTCACCCAGCCCTCTGAGATTCAGTCTGTACCGTTCACTGATGTGGAAATAAGACCTTTGCATCAGGCCCAGCTAGCAAGGCTGCACTGGTGAACACTGGCAGCTTTTAACCCCACAGAGCCCCAAAACAAAAGACTTGTTCATGACAACATTCATTATTGCGCAATGTTAAGAGGATCATTTCCTCCTCATTCATAATTCTTGTACATAAAAAGTAATGTCAGCACAGGAAGAGTATGATGCAGAAGAAAATAAGTCAAATTGGACACTTTGTCTCCTCTAATTATTATTACAACACCTATAGAAAGTTCCATGAATCTTTATTTTAAAGAGAACAGACACCTTTTTGTGTTTATTATCAGAACTATGTTGAAAGTCATCATCAGTCAATCTTCCATAAAGAGAAATTATCCATGGTAGCAGCCCCCTGGTGCTACTGGGCACCACCTTCTTCTTCTTTGACTCCACCCCTCCTATGAAAGCAGCATCTCTTGCGCTCACGGCTCACGGAGGCTCTGGACCTCCAGGGGTCTTCACTAACAAGAATCCAGAAAGGAGAATTCTTCCACCTCAAGCAACATTTCAGTCTCAAAAACGTCTACAACATGGCAGGAGAGGCAGCACTGCATGAGAGGGCAGATGTCGTCCTCTAAGGCTCATCAGCCAAAACTTTGGGGTTTAGTCACACTTAATGCTCCATGAGCGATCACACTGTGAATATCATCCTGAAATGATTCTTTTCCCGCTCATTTAATTCATGTCTCCCCTTTAGATTGTGACTATGACGCATCAAGAACGAGTTTCTGATTCAGTGTTCCAGTGAGAGTCATCATGGTGAATTATGCTCCTGAAGTTTTTTTTTTTTTCCATTTGTCTGAGGAAAGTCTGTGATCACAGATAAAATGCAGTCATGAGTTTTTACAGGTGAGATTAATATGAATAAAATATGTTGATAGAAGAAAGAAATCAGAGGCTTGGGAAAGAAATGCACCCGAAACTCATCTGAAACCACCTATTTAGACACTAAACTGCATTTTGACTGTTTACTGCAAATATTGGAAACATGATACCATCAAACATAGCAGACATCATCGTGTAGAGGACACAATTGCCAGTCGTTAATGTATGCAGAGAATTCCTGTTCCTGCAGTTCTTGACATCGGGTCAGTTTTTCATATATTGTAAGGGCAAGTAAAACCATTGTCAGATGACTGATGGCCGTCGGCCAGCACTTTACTCTGAGAAAGTCCTCACTGGCAGGCAGCGAGCAGCCTCTAATCCACATGCACATTCCAAGCTGGAGGATGGCTCACAGCTACAGCACAGGGAACTCACCAGTGTCCCAGTGAACACACACGAGGGACAGGCGTGCTGTCAGCTCATTACCACATTCAAGCCAGATTTGATCCGATCTGGAAGCTCATTGTGACGGATATCTGTAGCCAGGGAATGATAAGGATGGGTCGAGGCTAAGTTCCAGAATTTACAAATACATTATTGTCCTTGTCACAGCTTTCAGCTAGTTGTAGTATGAAAAATATACAAAGAATGAATTTTGTTGCACCACCACCACTACCCTCTGGGGTCCGATCTCGGCCAGCCAGTAGTGAATGGGGAGCAGCACATGGGACCCTAGGGAGAGAGGAAGCTGTGTCAGTTTCTGACAGCTCCATGGTTTCCCTACAAGCCTGCATTTTACAGCTGCTACTGTTTATTATCGTAAAACACACATGATTCAATGCAACGTCAGGGATTCGGGGTCTACATTAGGAGGATGACCTCCTCTGCTCGTGTCCTTTTCGATCCCTGTTTCCTTGATTCTGTTCATTTATCTCCTCCTTCTCTTCCATTTCTTTCCTCTTCAGGCTGCCGTTGATTGGCAGGTTATAACCCACAGTGGGGTTGACATTGGGGGGGGGGGGCATTCTTATCAGCAGGAGCTTTATTTATTTATTTCCTATAGTAATTTTAGAAAATTGCTCGATTAATGAAGAACAGATAAAGAGAAGATACAAAGAAACAAGTTGTCTTTGTCTGTGTGTGGACAGAAACTGCCAAGTCATAGAAGACTATTATTCATCTATTTTTTTTTTATTCTATCTTGCTGGGTTTAATGTTTAATTCAAGTCAACTGAATGACGTTCGTCTTAGGTCATGTGACCAGATCTCCTGCAGATGATATGTTGACCGCCTCCTAACACCTTCACCCTCGGAGACACCTGCTGGTAATGAACGGGGAATTAATTGAAAGACAATGTTCTATATAATGCTATTAGAGGCTGCAGTTGCATCAGCTGATAACCAACGACTTGTCCTAACACGCACATTAATCTGTTTGACCCCGCAATGATGGCAGGATGATGATTGAAGCGATGAAGGGACGATCATTTAGAGGTTGTCGTGTGAGTCAAACACATGACGTGATGGCAAGCTGCCGAAGCTTGGTCACGTTTTATTTTCACATTTGGGTTGGTATAGCCACCAAACTTCATACGTAGGTCAGTGGAACAGCCTGCAGTAATTCAGTTTTTTTTTTTTTTTTCGTGTTTAACTTTGTAATTTTCTTTAACATTTCACACATTCAGAGAGCTCAGTCACAGTCACACAGAGGTATGTTACATGCATATATGGCAATAAAGAGTAAATCACAGCTTTACATTAAAACCTAAAATATGTAAGAAATGTTTAGTCACAGCTATGGCATCTTCTCCATCCATGTTTGCCAGTACTAAAGAAACGGTCCCATGACCCACTCTCTTCCCCTCTGTCATAGTTCGTTCTCTTCTGTCGTGGTCTCCATTCATTTTTCTGTTACTTTTCCATAACCTGAGGCTATTCTGGGTGTGCTGTGACCGTCCCAACCTTTGTCACTGCAAAGGCATGTCTTGACACTTCCATTATTATGTGTTTAGTCACCTAATAAACATAATCCTGATGAGATGGGAATCTCCATTTCCATAACCTTCCCCAAGTGCTCTGTTGCGTTCATCAAAATGGTTGTATGCATTCCCATAGCACATGTAGGAAAGTCAGTTTTAGTTCTTATTGTCCATTCCTGTGAACAAGTACTGTAGTGATCCCTCCATGACTATGACTCATTCATTAAATTTCACAGCAGTCAATATACATTAAAATAGATTCATATACAGTATGTGAGCTGGTCAATAACCACCTCAGTCTAACAGAGGGCAATTCCATGTGCAAACAAAGACATTCAGAGAATGGTAATGGCGATAATGGAGATTTAGCTTTTGTGCGATCTGAAGATTGGCAGCCAGATGTCAACGTTCCTGCAGGTGAAGCTACCTGTTAGTTTCTGTTGCTCTTTTCTCTGTCATCCATACAGCCATGTAAGACTTGAGCACCTTGTGCCCAGCGTCTATGGGAAAATGATTGGTTCTATGTTGATTGGCAATCACTGAAGGGCTCGTTCAAGAGTGTCACAATTTGATTTCCTTACCAGCGGTGATTTCTGCCGCATCAGTACTGCCCTCACCTGAATCTCTGTCTCTGTCTAGTGTGTACCATTGTGTGTTCATGTGTGGCTTTGGGCATATGTGCCCCCCTCAGACCTCCGTAGAGGAGCCTCGTTCTCTAATTCATGGAGATGAGTAGTGAAGATGAATCAGAACCATCTGTCGCACTGCAAACGTTGTTATCTCACGTCACCTCACGGCTGCTATTTAAACCCTCTGCCTCCATCTCACCTTATCTCCATCACCTTCCTCCCCTTTTGTTTCCACCACATGCACAAACCGATTCTAATAGGCTGTTATGATGTACAGACAAATAGGATGCACAAGCATTTCTGACACCGATGCGCGAGTTGCCCTTTTTGAGACTCAACCAATATAAATGTTTCTCATCTTTTTAGAAGGTTCTGTCTTGAGGGTAAGTGGAGCATGAACGCACCCTACAAAATTTGGTATTTCATCATCAACAGTAGTTTACCTATAGAATTCATATTTTGTGCTTCAACCTAATCAGGTCCAAAGAAAACAGCAACAGGTTTGTTGGACCCACCAATCATCCCGATCTTCCTGCTTATGCAGTTCCTTGTAATATATTTGCATTAGAACTCAGCACACGTGACTGGGTCGACATCAGAATAATTTGAAAGCCGACTGTGTCTCGTGCAGACAGCGAAGAGGCCCCGGGAACATTCATAAGAGATGCATGAGAAGTGAGAAAGCGCCGTGGGGCTGTAGACAAGTCAAACACACACACACACACACACTCAAAAATGTTCCTTTCTCAATGTGGCGTCGCCTCATTGCACCTGTCCTATAACCATCCATCTATATAGGTATAAAGAAATCAACGTACTGTTCTGTATCTGTTGGGACTACTATGGGATTCTCGGTCTCTTCTATTTTCTTCTTATTGCTGAATAAAAAGGCTGCAGGTTTTCTTTACATTTACAAAACTTGAATAGGCAAGAGAAAAGGGCTCTGAGGTCAAGCAGCACATGAGATCTTACAGCAGTCTCTCCTACTGGGAGTGGCACTTGCCCAAGAATACTTTAGTAAATGACCACAGTGCTCCCATGTGGTCGGTCCATGTACAACAGCTGTAAGTGAGACAGATGTGTATCCTGAGGCTTGGCTGAAATGAAAAGGGGAAAAGTGACTGAGGACGTTATCTGGCTAATGGTTTGCCCAAAAGGATGCTGGGAGACCAGCTATGACACTGCACGGTTTATTTAACTGTGTGATAGACCCTTGAACATTTATTCCTTTCCTGTATGACCAATTATCCTTCTGCACAGCTGTGATGGTCATTGGTGGAAAACAGATCAATTTAAACTGCCAACTTAATTATTCTTGAGTGTTTGGTCTCTGTGGACCTAAATGTGCTGGCACTGTCGTCTGTGATCTTCTTGCCATGATTGTATCTGCCTATGTGAGACCTGAGTGACCACACGGAGCCACACATGTCTTTCTTTGATGTTTATTTACAGAAGACCAGTTTCCACAGACATCTTGAAAGGTGGCGTGAGCTGTCACATGTTCACATTGGAAAACACAGTGGAGATACTTCTACAAACCACAAGTACAAACTATCCTGTGACCGTTTCCTCTGACGAAGCAATGTTTCTATCACATGTCATGACAATGGGTCACCATGGCTAACACTGAGTAGTTCATGTGATTTACACAGTAAGTCAATTGCACTTCTAAGATAACGACAGTCTGAAGTTGCTCATGTAGTGGGAGGAAGTGCAACGAAAATACTCTAGAGCTGCTTCTACAGGAGCACATGAGACTCATGAATGAGGTTCCTGTCCGGCACACAATGATCATACGGGCGTGTTGGATTAGCTGCGGAGCGTTGCTGGTGGCGCAGAATCTGAGTCTGTGCTCTGAGGAGCCGGTCCACAAAAAAAAGATACAGAGGAGGATGTACATAGATGTGCAACACTGTGACATCACTGGACAGAGCAGCTTTACGCAAAGCATCGGAATGTACAGAGAAAAGACAGAATACACCGAGCGGATAGTACAAAACAAAGTCAGGATTTATCCTCCAAAAGCACAAACAACAGAATCATATGCGCCTGTATCAGATGCTGTATGCTGCCGGGATAGTCCAAAGGGTTATGCAAAGACAGGGCACCTGAGTAGAGAATGGTTGTTTGGATTTTGAGGTATGAGCTTCCTGGGGAGGATGAGCCTTTTATCCCGTCTCCCTGCTTCAGTTGCCTGAGTTCAGTAAACACAACCAGAAACTGACTTTTCAATTTTTGTTTTTTTTTTGTTGCAGAATTACGATTAGTTAAAGTCAGCTCAAGATCATTTCCACTGATCATCTCCTGCCTTCATCTTTGATACACCCTCAACTCAGGCCACCGTGGTGAGGCAACACTGAGTTGACCCTGTCTGCCAGGAACAACTTGACTCCCAAAACAACATGAGCTACACTGTTCAGCATTCCATCTGTATGAAATGTACATGTCCTCCCCAACACTTGATTGTTCTAGCAAACAAACAAAAAAATAAAACCATGAGGGCAACAGAAGCGTATGTAGTTAGAAGACAGGCAAAAGATATGAATGGAGCTTCAGTAAGGGGCAGACATGCATTTTGCTGGAGACTAATCTCTGCGATAGGTCCTCTGTCGACTCCGCCAAAAATACACTACTGCATAAAGACTTGAAGCAATGTCGTTTATCTGCGATGTTTGTGCTAACGTAAACCTCTCAGCAGGAATCCTGTTTGTAGGCCCACTACCACCTATATCACACCAGACAGCCGCTACATGATGATACGACCTCCTGCATCATTGATGGTCAAGTGTCTCAGCTGAATGTCATTAAAAACTACTTGCACAAAACCACTCATTTCTAAACACGGAACACGAGAACAAACTGGTGCAGTGATATGATCCAGAGAGCGAGATGGTTTGTCAATCAAACAGCAGTATTTTATATCAGAGTAGCGAGTGCCAAGTGGTTGGTCTGCTGGGCCAACAGAGGCTCTTCCCAAACGTATACCCTTCATGTTAGACATGGAGGTTTACAGCTGCTGCGGGTGAAGCGATGTCTTTTTTGCTTGTCTTGTGCACTTATGAGACACACAGAGGAGAATACATGATTTAAAAATGCCCGTGCTGGATATTAGACATATTCACACAAGGTTGAAGTGTAGACACTCATTAGTCTTTTTTAGTTACTCATATTTTCTGTTGTATTCTTGCTCTGATAGACGAGTCAACTTTTAGTCTCCAGATCCACTTTGACCGAAGTGAAGAGGTGAACTGAGATGAATCAGAGTTTCTCTTCTCTTCGTAAGGTCGCGTGTCTAAACCTGGACCTACAGGGGTATGTTTAGGGAAGCCTGCAATGACTTTCTCTAGAACATTCCACTGGTTTTCTTCATTTACAAATGACTGCACTCGCTGAATGTGCTCTCATGTCACGACTGATGAATGATGACCACTCAATAATGCCATGACACAGTATTTCCAAATGAAAACCCGCACACTGTAAGTATCGTAATAAAGGATGGCGTCCGGTTCACGTTAGCCACAGGTCTGCTCTCGTTCCTGTTCAGCACATTTGTCTCGGCTCAAAAAAAAAAAAAAAAAACTAATGGGAAACACTTCTTCACATGACTGTCACTTTCACTTCTTTTCCTTTGTCAGATGATAAGCAGAGCGTGTCCATGAGTCTCACATGTGAGTTGAAGTACGTGTCACGTCCTGCGAGTTTCTGCAGTTTGGAGCAGATGATAAGTTTCCGTTTGTTGATGTCAGCTATGTCCTTGGACTTTTTGCTCTGTGTTTCAGGTGTCACATCACAGCTGATTTTAAATCTAGATGGTTTAACATGTGCACCATGGAATACATTAGACAACAGAATCCTTCACACTAAAATCAGATCAACAACACGTTGCCTGCAGATTGTGTCAAGTTACGTCAGACATTCATGTGAAACTGCTTTTGTTTCACATCAGGTGGGAGCTCTACCTTTGGCGCAGTGCACCGATGGAGCTGCCGCAGATGCTAATTCGTTGACCTTGGCTGGCATTGAACTTTACAAAGAGATGAGCAACAGCAGGCGTACATGTGATGCGGCTCGAAATCTCGCAGAGCTTTTAAAGAGATAGACCTCGGCTTTGGCTCTGCACCGCTGAGCTCAGCTAACACATGGACACGGCTGAGCCTTTCAGGTTTCCTACGCTTTGGCATCTGAGACAGTGTGTTCTTGTGGTAGAATACTGAGTGACACAATTACCTCTGGTGATCGGTTCTCTGTTAATTACACAATTACCCATCCAGATTTGACCAGACTTGGTGAAGGTGTGTCGCATGGGCTAGGGAAAAAAAATCACATTGTTCCATATATATTTAACGTCATATCTGAAATTAGATTTGACTGCACAGGATAAAACTTTTAAGTCTGATTTTCATAATATTTGGTGGAGGACTGGCTTCATTTTCAGAAGTATAAAGCAGTTTGATTCATTAAGTTTTATTCTAACTCTTCTACTTTAAAACACAACGTGCTGAAAGCATCAGTTCAGGGGGAATTTTTTTTTTTTCGACATTGCTGGATGTCGGCAGCTGCTTGCTGCTCCCACTCTTTCTGTGACTGAAAACAAGAACATACAGTCAGTGTCAGACCGGGGCGTGTAAGAAAAACAATATGTTTGATGAAGTAAGAACTCCACACCGGAAATGTCCTGAAAAGAAATGAGGTAGTGTTGTTGATAAGGAGGTGGAATGCCCCACTTCTACACTGCAGAAACCAACACTGGATATTAAGATTCCAGTGCTGCACAGTTTTCAGACTCAATCGTAGTGTGTTCAATCTGGGCCTTTGACGTATTTCATGATCCATTGCTAACTTGGTAAATCATTGATTTGACATCTAACTCTATTCACACTGGTAGAAGGTAAATATGATAGGACATTAAAATGACAGTTGGATCAGATATGTTGAGAACAATGTACACCCCCAACTGGGGAAGTGGCACAACCCTTTGACTCTTTATCATCCAACCAACATGAACATGTAAATACTACAAAAATGAGATACCCGACATCTGACAAACACACTTTCCCTGGGTAATATGATCATGGCTGTGTAGCAAAGTGGGACATGAGCTGTCTGGTTGGGGGGGGGGGGGGGGGGGGGGGGGGGGGGGGGGGGGGGGGGGGGGGGGGGGGGGGGGGGGGGGGGGGGG
>JBBMJM010125409.1:0-13428 GCA_037832705.1 Centriscus cristatus
ACACACACACACACACACACACACACACACACACACACACACACACACACACACACACACACACACACACACACGCAAGCGCACACACAGCAATGTTCTCCATGGGAGATAAGATCAGATGCTTCAAGAAAAGTTAGTGTTATTTCTCGCTGTTTCTTAGCAACAAGTTTGCTGTTATCTTGCCTGTTCCATATTTCTAATGGATCTGCTGGAGATTAATAGTAAGAAGCAGAAAATAAATGTTTGGTCCATGATAAAACCTGTTCTTTGAAACGTCTTGAAATTTGAAGGCAGCCTGACACGGCCAAAACGAGTCAAGCGAGTCAAAACAAATAGTTCAGCTTTGTAGGCACATAAGGCATATGCATATTATTCTAACAACAAAAGCAAAACAAACATCATGCGAGAAATATCGTGCAATAACACGTGCACCACTCTGGCGCATACTTGTATGGTTTGGAATATGTCACAAAGAAAAGTGTCATGAAAACAGATGGCAACCTATATTAGCATTGGCAGAGGATCTTTCACATTTAACCCTCACACTCAGAGGAGCTTGGTTGGCAAGGCAACAGATTCTGCAGTCTGTTTCCCATGACTGCATCTCAATCGTCCAGATAAGGCTCCTTATTCCTCCACCTTCCGTGTGAGCTGTAAGACCAGGCAGGCGTGCAATGTGTTCAGACCTTCAATGACATGTTGACAGGCATTTGGGTGCCCATTGATTACATCCTACATCCAGATCCCTCACATCCATCCCCCAGGTCGATGTAATACCCACCGTCTTAGCCGTGCTGACGTATATACTCGCTTATTTCCTCTTGAGCCTCAAATAAATGAATTGTTTTAGCCGAGATTGAGATTGAGCTGAGGAATATCCTCTGATAATCGTGAAAGAAAAGAGCAGGAAAGACGAAGGAAGAAAAACAAAAACAGCTTACTGAGCGACTGACAAATAAAAGGTCAGATCAATTGGATGTAACAGAAGATCATTCCGGAACATCACAGTGGCAGTGACAAAAAAAAAAGGACTAAGACAGTAAAAGAGGCATCAGACAAAAGAAATCTGTGGTCAAATGAAACATGAACTGAACTCTTCAGCTGTAATTTAGAATGCTATGTCTGGGAGGAAGCGAGCACAGCTCATTAACCATTGAACATGATCCCTGCTGGGAGGTGATGAGGTGTCAGCAGCTTGCCAGGAACAAACCAGCTTTGACTGGCAGGGCTGGGTCATTTAAAAAAAACACACACACACGCACACAAAACTTTCAAACAGAGTTCGACTGAATGTCAACGCTAAATTACTTGTTCAGGCTCCCAAGACAATGTGTGAGCTTTGTCTATATCTTTGGGTGTTTTTCATCATATAAATAGGGACAGTCCACAAGAACACTGACTTGTCATGGCCTGGCTCCAAGGATGGACAAAACGTGGAACCCACACATGGCTCTTTGTTTGTCCCTGTTCCTGTTAAGGCTTGTGTCTTGTGCTGGAGAAGATCCCAGCTGTCAATGAGCCAAGCTTGATTACCTGACGCATCCAAATACAATCTCATTTCCAGTAGCAGTTGCTCCTTTTTATTCAGATGTGACACAACCGACAGACATACTTGAGTGTGTCACCAATATCCCAAACAGGAGAGCGGAGCCGTGTCCACCTGCTGCCTCGGTGCTCACAAACTGTATGAAAGACAAACGTCTCAGGAGCGGGCAGAGGTCCAGTGTTTTCAACCTGGAACCTTCTGATTGCCAGACGACCTGCACCTGAGTCAGTGTAGTAAAATCTCATTCCTCTCCGTGTCCACTGGATTCTTTGTGCCACGCTCTTAAAGACGGAGCGATTACTGAGTTTAATCCCAGAATGGATTTGCAGAGAACATCAGGTTAACCACTGATCTGAGCTAAAGCCATGTGCAAACTAATTTTGGGCCAATCATTACTCAAGTTATTTAACCAGATGGGGAAACTGCAGAGACACAGAGTTCTTCATTAATGAAGAAAAAAGAACAAGCTGTTGTATCCACTGTCTCACGTCTGAAGAAGAAGAGTACTCAGAGAGCTCAAACCTCCACCAAGCAGCTCATTTCACCCGATACCCTTTCTATATTTTCATATACACCAAATACCAATATACTTAACCTTATTTTTTGTACACCAACAGATTCCTTGACCAGCAAAACACACCTTTACCATTTAGAAATACAACAATAGTGTTTCTATATCAGTAGTTATTGACAAAATTCATTTTTTTCTGGTTACAGCTCCATAAGTACTGAAGATACAACAAATCTGTTCCCATTATGTTGATTCAGCAGTCGCTCAGCTACAATTGTGCTATGTCATGTCTTCATTGCCTTTCACGGTGCCTGATGTATAATAATCAGGGGAAAGTAGTGGAAGACGTCTGTCTCATTGTTATCATCCGGTGTACCGTGTAGGGTGGAACCCATCTCTTCTTAAAGTCGTTCGGGACATGAACAGACCAACGGAATGCAAAGATTAGTCACTGTAACCAACAACAACAACCATAACATTACAGCTTATTTGAGCGACATTTCTAATTACCGTCCACATTCAAATGCTCATATTTGCAATGCCATGACTAACACATGATAGAAAGATCCTGGCGGGGTTTTTAAACAATGAAGCACAAGGAATCCGTTCAATTGTCAAACTTTAGAAAGGTTTGCTCACGTGCGACTTTTACATTCTTTTCTTTCCATAATTGCCTGCATGTGACAGTATGGAACTGACTGGAATGGATGGATGGAGCTCCGACAGGTGGAGATGTCGACAGATACAGCAAATGAAGGGAATTTCCCTCAGTTTCAATTCAGCCGCATGTCATGACATTTCCTTGTTGCTTTGGCAACAGAGGGAAAGAATCTTCTCCGTTTCCATCATAATTAATACGGATGCGTGGATAACAAAGGGAATAACTACAATAAAACATTGTTAAGCCATACGGACGTATGAAATACAACAATGGCATTCTGATTGAAGTTTGCTGGCACCTGAATAGCTGAAGGCTGATAAAGTCTCCAACTGCAGTTTGTGGGAGTGTTAACCATATAAATAAACACACGCTCGGTGGTGTAAAGTGCATCCTGCGATTGTCTCACGACAGGTCCTCCTCCATTTCAAACACTATGTTGGGCTTCTAAAGGTGGGCAAACAAACGGAATGAGCAACAACACTGAACTTTTATATGGATTAGAGAGTACATATAATGTGAGAGTAGCAGATGACTTCAAGAAGAAGAGTCCGTTTGCTCAGCATCATGAGATAACTGCTGTGAATTGCTGCTATATAGATAATCGAATTCGGTTACGTACATATTTTCAATATCAAGTATTGTGTAGTCCATCATTCTCCAGCAACAAACGACCCTTCCGTCCCCTCCAGTCCACATTTTGTCCCCTTACCCTTTAGAAAGAAACTGCAGGTCAGAACCTACCTATCAAAGCCTGACAGCCATGTTTGTCCAGATGCAAATAGACGTAGGAAGATGGTCTGGCGTTTTTTTCATGCATTACGACTTGAATCGTGATCACATTTGTATCATTGACTGGTATTTTTCACTCATAGTGCAACAGCATGGAAAGTATAACAGGATTATTTTAATTTTCTAATTTTTGATTTCCCAATTTTAGAAGTGAGTATTCAAAGATGGAAAGCTCAGTGTGACGTTGTGAAGCCTTTATAGGGCTTTGATTCCAATATTTGGAAATTCAAATTTTCAACCCCAGAGGTTATTAGGGGATATTAAGACATTTCTACTATTATAATTTTTCATATATGTTTTTGGACAGTTTGCCATATTCCAAAAATATGCATAAATACACATATTTTCTTGATTTGTTCATATAATACTATATGAATAATATATTAAATATATGATTAAAAATAATAACATACGATAATATATTATTAAAAATAACGTGACTTTTTTCACATATGAAAAAGTAACTCACTGAAAATATGAGATGCTAGTAATTGGAACTTGAATATAAATAACCTGTTGTTACTGCTTCTATTATCTCATTCTTCTGTCAGCCAAATTGAACCCAAGACTCTTCTCAAACCAGCTGACAGGGTCTGAATGTGTTGTGTTGTGGTGAACCTGCCCTGCGCCCCCGTTTTTTGTTGGGGGTTTTTACCTCGAACCATCTTTGCCCGTGAACACAAATATCCGTAATCACAATCACCATCAGAGCAACAAGCCTCTCATGTCATTCTTACAAAAAGGGTGAAAGGTAAAGTATTGTTGAGGATGAACAGGGGACAAATTCAATAAAGACATCATGGAGGAACCTAATAGGTCCTCGTTTCATTTCATTCCTGCTATTTGCAGAGTTCACTTCCCTCATTTCGCTCTTCTCCCCTTGAGCTCGCTCCATGTTGACACTGGAGAAACCATTTCGCAGACAGCAGGAGAGAATTAAAAAGGACTATATATGAACCACAATCACAAACAGCAGTTTGTTCCCGGAGGTGTTGCAATCATATAGTAGCACCATTTGTATATCCCTTGGTTCTTCTCATGGAAGTAAAACCTCCCTTTTCTCATGGTTATTTGAAGCGATGACTAATAACAGTGACTTCTCTTAGCAGAGGTATTGACATTTCTTGATTTGTGGAGCCAATCAAGCTTTGCTTGTTCTCCAACCAATCAATGTCCGTCATGATTCATTTATTATTGACGTATTTGTATTGGTGATTAACCCCGGGCCGGTGCTTATCCACGTCAAAAATACACAGCGTTACCACCGTTTGGTCGCTGTTTGTTTCTTTTCTCCGTCTGTTTGATAGACAGGGTTTTCTGCCAGCAGATTGTGTACGGACTCATCATTCTGCTGTTGTTGACAGATTTGACTGTCTCACACACACACACACACACACAAGGGGCGTGGAGCCAGTGGAGGCAAACGGCTGTAGGAGTTTAGAATCTGTCAAACATAAATTCTGAGAGGAAAGCAGCTGAAATCAAATGGAAATCATGTTTGAGTTTTTTGTTTGTAGTAATCACAGATGATTATTTGTCACGTCATTGGTGGGAAGCCCAGTTCTTGATTTTCAGGGTTGTTGTTTTTTGTAATCTTTCAAATGTTGTTTTGATCATTAAAAGGGCTACAATACATGCTACATTATGTCTGATTACATCTCTTGGATAATAACGGTCAGTTTTACAGCAGCCGTGATCTCATGGATAATGAGCTTCTATTTCAAGAAGCTGTTGAAAAGGCAAAGAAAGCCCACAATCAGTCAGCTCTGAAAATGGTAAGGTGTTTATTGCCGCTACTGGGAAATGGATTAGCAACGTGGAGCGGTGGCTGGAGGTTTCTCACAAAATGAGCAGGACAAGGCACACTGCTAGCAGGAACTCCGGAAAAACATCAAGGAACTTTAATATATATATATATATATATATGCACAGTGGATTTGATTTGTACTTGACTGTGGTTCTATAGCTGTTCGAGACAGAGCTCGATAAAGTTTAATGTGGGGGCACAAGAGAGAGGGAGGCTGTTTGTATGGTGATGAGTAATACTCCTTCATCTTCATCGCTGTTCTCAGCGCGCACACGCGCAGACACACACACACACACACACACAAACTGAAATGTACTGAACGGTTTACAATACTATGCCTTAATGCTTTCCAGCAAACCAGAATATATTGGAAACATTTCGCGTTTAATGAGGTAATTCTAACCGGTGCTTCTATGCAATAAAAAAGACATTAAAACTGTATATATTCTACTGTTTGTCATGTAATTATGTTTAATTGGGATTCATGTAATTCTCTGAAGGTTTTGGTCCATTGTCAAAGTCTCCACACCTTTTGCTCCTTGCGTGATGATGGTGAGATACGAGTATGAAAGAGTTGGAGGACTGGATACCTAACCAACAAATTTGGTTTTACTCTGCAGATTTGTCTGGGGATAAATATTGGCGTTCGTTAACTACACCCGAAATCCTTTAAAACCCAATCAGAGTCTGTGGGCGTGACACAACAAAGATGGCTGATGATGGACAATTTGAACATTTTCTTTAAAAAAATAAAAAAAAAATGGGTGGCACTCAAATCTCTCCTTTGCGGGAAAGATGATTTGTGTTTTTGCCTGATGGATATGTTCAAAGTTTGATACAGCGATCAGCCTCGCTGGTCCCTAAACATATGGGACTAATGATGTCACCTTGTTTGTGGCGCTGATGTGTCGTTTCCATCTGTGTGCAGTTGACAGGGAGAATGTTCCCCTTTTCTACTTTCGAGTGTATGTTCTTTGTTCTGTGATGAAAGATTCAAATGATCTCAGCAGTGTTGCTTGTTGTATCTTCTGATGTATGAAGGACCGAGAACATCTGCTGTAGACTTTTCTATCCTCCCATGTTCATCTCTTTCAACAATTTTGAACAGATTGCTCATGTCCACTCTTCACTGGTACGTACTTCATTTAATACCGTCTTCACCCCCGCTCCATCTGTCTCCTGTTTGCCATGTTTTGCCTGTTCTATGTACAGTCAGTGAATTCTGGTCTTTTGGCCTCTCAACATCTGCTAATCCTCAATCAAATCTATCACTGGGAGTCTGCAGACCGACAGTGAGCCACACAGAATCTGCCGTCTCGCTCGTAAGCTTTGTCACACTCTGTGTTCGTTTACCTTGGTGCTCAGCAGCCCCTGACCAGATGGGTTAGTTGACTCAGACGCTACAAAAGACAGTATCAGCGGACGACAGTGTGTGTTCTGTGCTCACTGACACGAGAAATTACAAATAAGTTCACTCGCAAGATCTGTAATATGTACCGCACACATAAAACAGACTGGGTCTGAAATTACGAATGTGTATTTTGATTTGACAAGACTGAAATATAATTATCATTCAGTTTCCCACATAACTATATAACATATTTATGGATTCATGCAGTTATAACGCAGTAACTGTCATTTGTATAGAAAAGATACATCAGACATTTTCATACAAGCATTTCTATCACTGATGATGCTTTACAATGAAAAATGTTTGCTTGTTATTATTTTTGTCCCCACAAATCCTTTCACTGGACGTGTGTTGAAGTTGCAGAAATACTCTGGACTCGATATTGGAATATGTTGGAGTACTCAGCTCAATTTCAAATGTTCTCTTATTTATATACCCGCTTTATTATACCACAACAAAGGGAGGCACTTCTCGAAATTAAATCTGACCCTCCTGCAGCAACGAGATTCACCCTCCCCCCGCTTTATTACTGCCTATGTGTTGTGCTTCTATTCTGCATTCTAAACATTTAGATATCATACAATATAGAGAATGATTTTTATTTCTAATAAAAGAATTTGGGAGACACACACACATGCGCATGTAAGAAGCAAAATGTACAAATTGAGCCTCTGAACTCTTGTTTTGTATTATTCATCAGTTCTGGGTCCACTGAAAGTGTCTCGGTCCAGATGCCCTCAAGGTGGGTGGATGGTGATCACGATCAACCAGCAGGAGGAAGGAGGCTGAGGCAGCGCTCATCGCCACACCAGATCCAGCTCCACTCAGAGAATCACAGAATAAAGGCAGAGAACGCTCCAGCACAGCCTGGACGTGACCATGACCACCACCGGTTAGTTCAGTGACAATAGCACAGAATTGTCTTTGGGATAGTGCAGTGAATTCTCTTTAGACACATTCCACATGGATCCATATATACGTCTGCTCGAACAAGCAACTCCCTCGTGAATACTATACATTTCTCTCATATTGATCACACTGTGCATTGGCGTGAAACACACAGAAGTGGTATGAACAGTGCATCTTATTAACCATACTGCAATTAATTCACCTTAGAACATATACTAGTATTTACGGATCATTTACAAGATTCATTGTATTTGACATGAACGTTCAAACCGGGTGTGACTGTCTGGGCAATAAACAACGGTTCGCATATGTTGGCCTACAGATGAGCTGTATGTGCTCATAAAAATGACATATCCTCTCATCTGTGGCCTTGTGCTCTGAACTAAAATAGCATTTTTTTCTTGTCCTGCCATTCAATTTCAGTTCAAAGTGAACATATTTAGTTAACACATCATAAAGTTGATGTTACATCATTAAAAACAAGGTATATGGCAGAATTGTCAACTTAAGGAAACATTGAGGAACTTTTATGATAGCCAGTCCATGTTCATCTGCCATGCTGATGTTATAAAACAGGTTTAAAATGTTGAACCTGCTGTGGAGATCCATCGCGAAAACACGCTGCATCTCTCACCGACACCAAGAGGAGTCTTGTGTACGAGAAGGAGCAGCAGAAACCGTCTTTATTTGAGAACTTATTGTTCCAAACTGCTTTTACCTGCACGATCCGATTCTGTTGCTTCAGTACACCATCAAATGGAAATGCACCCGATGTCATGACCATCATTTTTTAAAAATCTGAGCTCGCCACATGGAGTACAGTTACTAACTGATGACACTGGATGGAATCGACTGTGAGGCATAATTGGTGCAAGAATCAGATAAATCAGAGCCTCATTATAAAAAAAGAAGCAGCCAGCTTGATCCAATTAAAAGTGACAGAGTCACATGATGATGCTTCTGTGTGCATGTGTGCGCGCGCGTGTGTGTGTGGTTAAAATCTATAGACGATAGATTTCGAGGCAACAAATGAAAAGTAGTTCATTTATATGAGACAATTATTAACTGTGCTTGATGTGACCAGCACTGTCCAATGTGTACAGTCGTCTACGGCTCAGACGGTTCCGTGTCTAATTATGTTCAAGTGAGGAGGCTGTGGTCTTCAAACCAGTTCGAAGTTAATGATTCTCCAGCCGGCCCTGTTTACTGAGTTTGCTCTTTCCTAATTAGTTCTCCCAGAAAAGTACACACGTTTACAAGAATCCATTTATGAATCCGTGGTCAGATGGGTTGATAACCTTCATTCCGGTGTAGCTCTGCGTCACATTCAGATATAAATATGTCTCTCATCGATGGCGTCTGAGGCTCCGTGGAATCTGACATGAAAAACTGCACGACCCTCACAGAGTTATTTATCAAAACAGGCTTTTCATTTTCTATCATCCTGAAGCCCCTCTGGAACTCTGAATGTCTCCTTTCATATTCTTTTTCATATCTTTTGCACATGAGAATCCTGGACTCACCATGCTGCTTCTTTCCCTTTTTTATGTTGAAGCAGTAGTTTTACAGGAATAAACAGGCATTTCTCTGTTTTTCCAATTAAGAGGTATAAATAGGTGGCGACGGCAGTGGATGAATCAACCCCCCGAAGGTTCAGCAGTAATTTCTACTTGATTATACTCTATTTTCAGACACTTGACTGGATGCTTTTGGCATAAGTTGTACCTGTATTTTCTTTTCTTTTCTAGAGGCACATTTCCAGTTAGAATGATTCGGCTTGTGTTAACTTTTAATATGTCTCTTTTGTCACTTTTTGAGCATGTTGTTTGACAACAAAAAATGGAAAAAAAATGATGTGTTAACAAATAAAAGAGGTATTCTTTGCAGGGAAAGAAATGCCTTTTCTCGTCGCTGAGCTCGGGCGTTTGTCCCAAACTGAAGGCGGGTTGGTTGCTAACCAGCAGCCTCATACTTCATCTTCTATTGGTCGCCATGGTCAGTTGTACTGATGCTGCAAAGATGACAAGAGAAACTAAACACATATGAACAATAGACTAACTTAAACAAAGGGAAGGGAAGAACTCTTTGTGTAAATTCCACATCAACAAGGCTCATGTCTGACCTTTAATGTCCGTCTAAGTGAGTGAACATTTAGGTGATGACCAGAGTCATATAAACAAGAAATTCTTGAAGTATAAATGCTAAACACTGGTTTACCGTTTACCTTGACTTATACCATGAATAAAACATGTTTCAATCAGGCTAAACTGGCACTGTGAAATAGCCTCGTATTCTTTGGCCGTATTAAAACGTCAACTGGTCCAAATGCCTCCTACGAGATGGCTGCTCATACCATGACAGATCCACCTCCAAGTTTAACACCTAACACCTGGCAGGACGCTGTGGGTTGAACACAGCCTTAGACCTCCTCCAAACACAAACACAACTCAATACTTTTACCCACTTGGTGTCCTCACACTACATTCAACATCTTCGTAACTGGCTCGGATTGTTGGGTTTGCGCTGCGTTATCAGGATTTTAAAGTGTAAGATGTTCCATAATTCCTCCTGCTTAAATATGTGATGACCTGCCTTTCTGATTGTGAACTGTGCTCAGTGCAACAATTATGCACAATATTCTACCGATATCTGCCATGTCACTCACTGCACTGTGTCTTCATGTCCGTTCCAGTCTAATCGAGTTTGTGGTACATGCTCAAACTCTCTTATCAGCTTCAGAACCATAGTGCGGGAAGAACGTTCCGGTCTCTGAGTCTGAGAAGCCAGTGCAGCTAAGTCTGTGTGTTTGGGTACAGTAAGTAACAGATAATCTGTGGATTTGAGCAGTGGACTGGGGACAACACGGACAAAACCAACATCCAAAATCGAATTTACAGTTTGCAAAGGGATGATTCCAAAACTCAAGACTCTTTTCATGTTTTCACTGATTAAAAATTCACCTTGTATGCACTTGATTTGCTGTATCATATTATGCACCACATTGGTCCAATTAAGATGCTTGTGTTTCTGGGAGAGACGCACCATCGACCACACCGGAGATCTGCTCACATGTGAAATAACAGCTACTTTCTCTTTAAAGAAAAAAAAAAAAAGAGAGACGTGACATGAAACACTTTGCGTGAAGACAAGCGCATTTAAATTGTTTTTTTCCCCCTCCTGCACGCAAAATAGTTCTGATAAACATCAGACGCTCTCTCAAGCTCCCCATTGGCTCAGAAGTCACAGACCAGATCCTATAAAGCGAGTGTGATCGATCCAACAGCCCTTTCCCCCCCTGGCACGCGCTTTGGATCATGCTTGGACTTCATCTGGCCGGAAAATTATCTGTGTTTACGCGCGGACATCTCACGGCGGCGATCCCCCGAAAAGACGTTTACGGGCAACAAGTAGGTACGTTTCTTGTGTAAGGCGACGGGTTCGTGTGGAAAAGTTGTTTTTACGCACGTTTGCTGATTCCATTGATTCATTCAAGCCATCGGATCCGTAGTACAAACAATGAACGTGAAGAAAAAGGCGATAATATTCCACAACAACAACAACAATAGTAATAATAAAGATGTGTGTGCGTGTGTGTAGAGGGCAGCATCACTTTCTTTCCTTTTTTTGCTTTGACAATCGCTCAATGCCATGAAATGTGCGTTCATTACACACCTGGTTTAGATATTGTTTACATGGTGGCAAATCTTTTGTTTCTCAATGGGGGTAGTTTTGTAAATGTGCACATGCTGTGGAAATGATGCAGCACATTATGCACAGGAACAATATTTAATTACATTCATTTTTATTTCCTACTTATATACGTTGCGACGGATCGGTCTCTTGTATTGCAATAAGATGTTTCCTCCTGCTGCATCACTTTGCTCTTACAGAAGCAGTGAGGTCTCTGAGGGGACATGTGGCTCCTGGAGCGGCTCCGTGGGTCTGTGGACAGCGGCGGGACACAATCTCAAGCTCCACAGACAACCGAAGCCATTCCTGTGTCCGTCTATGCTAATGTCCTCACACCAGACAGGATTCCGGATTTCTTCATCCCCCCCAAAATCATGTGCTGCCCACCAGAAGACACTCTCACCCCGGAGCCTCCTCGCTGCCCCACCTTGCAACCATCCTCTTCTGATCACGCCATCTGCAGCCAGAGTCCCAGAGCCCGCAGCAGCAGAAACCCTTGCAGCCCCCGCCTCTTTTCCCGCCGTGGAGGTGACACACGCAACCTCCAAAAGTCAGCAAACCGGCACATCATCCAAATAGAGAGTGCTGATGAGCCCAGTGCCGCGTCTTCGGTCAACGTCAACATCAGCACCAATGCAGACCCCCAGTCTCAGACCGCCATGTCTCTGCCCTATGTCCCCAAAGCGCAGACCTCCTATGGCTTTTCCACCCTGGTGGAGTCTCCCCATACCCGACGCAAGGAGAGCCTTTTCCACAGCGACCCCAACAGCCCCCTTACCTCCCCTAATTCCCAGAGGCGTTCCCAGGGGGGAGCTCTTCTGGCCCCGGCTGACCCAAACCCCTACCGCTATTTCAGCGGCGGTGAGAGCGACACCTGCTCCTCGGCAGAGTCGTCGCCCTTTAACTCTCCGCTCCTGTCCCGCTCTGCGTCTCTCCTCCGCTCCATCACCCAGGAGACACAAGCCAAGGTGAGGGTTTCCGTGTCCATGTGTCGGCTCGAGTTTTACAAACTGACTCCTCACACCCATAAAGGATTCTCTTGAAGTATCTCCCCGTAGGCTGCGTTCTCTCTCTTTACTATGACTCTTTCTTACTTTCTCCAGGTGTCTCGTGCCAAGCGCTCGCTGGCGCGCCACAGTTCTCTGTCCACTGACGAATGCAGCTCAGCTGACAACAGCCCCAACATGCAGCGCCGCCGCATGCGTTGCCCACTGTCCCCTGCCCTCCGTGTGTGTAAAAGCAGTGGCCCGAGGGGGTTAGCGTCAGATGTCCTGCAGCGTGAGCACACCATCAACCTACACAAGGGTGGGACGCTCAGACTCAGCACTCATTACGACCCAGAGGCCGCCCGGCTGAGGGTGCGGGTGCTTGCAGCTGAAGCCATCTATAACAAGCAGACAGACCCTAAAAGCATCAACTGCTGTGTAGCACTTTACCTGAACCCCGGCAAGAAGCAGAAACAGAGAAGCACCATCATCAAGAACAGCAGGAACCCAGTATTCAACGAGGACTTTTTTTTTGACGAACTGCCACAGGCACAAGTAAAGAGTCTGGCCATGAAGATAAAGGTGGTAAACAAAGGAACCAGTCTGAAGAGAGACGTGCTTCTTGGAGAAAGGGAGGTGCTGCTCAGTGAGCTGCTCGCAGCCCTCTAGGGACTCCCTGTCAAGACTGCAGCGAGAACAAGCAGCAACTGCATCCCTGCTCGTCTTCTCCCGCTGCCTTTTCACCCCACTTCTAAATATGATAAGTACTTGGCAGATGAACGCGTGCTGATGACACGGGGGGTTGTGTCGTGCGCAGGAGAAACAAAGCGGCTGGTATAAAAACGGAAATCCACTTTAGTGAGATGCTTTTTGTTTTGTAAAGATGTCACTGCAGGTCACACAAACGGAACCTGCTGATAGTTACATGCCAGTTAATTAGCAACGTGAACAGTGGAGCTGTGGTTTGTGTATTTATCTGTAAAACGTGTTTCCTGATAAAGCTCTATAGCGTACAATGAGTGATGGTCCTGTTTAACTGGAATCTGTATTTTTGTAATGATACACAATGATATTCTTATATGTGTGTGTGTGTGTGTGTGTGTGTGTGTGTGTGTGTG
>JBBMJM010125418.1:0-13423 GCA_037832705.1 Centriscus cristatus
ACACACACACACACACACACACACACACACACACACACACACACACACACACACACACACACACACACACCTTTATTCAAACACATTTTGGGTCTTAGACAATCTGCAGATGTATGTGATTTGGGGTGTGAATGGGTGAATGAGTCAGAACAGACTTGATATTTGTTTCCACCCGTTCCTCCGTTCACACAAACACACAGGAGTCACTGGGGGGATCAATGACTACATCTGCCCTGCACGTGTACTTGTGTGTACGCATTATCACAGGGTGGAGATTTCAGTCTGTTTATTACTTATCTCTCATTTCATTCATTAGAGGCTTTTACATAGTGTCCAGGACTCGGAGGGGGGGGGGCTTCAGTGTGGAGGAGGGACAATGCTGAACGGCCGGTGGGACAGTGAGAAGCTTTGGAAAACAAGCTGCAGTCACAAACACTCTCCTCTGTGAGCTGAGCTGGATTCACGGCCTGCAGACTTTCTGGATTGGAAATAAACTCACATGACAGTGATGTGGAGAGAAGGACGTGGGCGAAGGGCAAGTTGGGGGGGGGGGATTAACACTGATGACAGAGGGAAAGAAAGAGGACGACAGACTTACAGCGCTGCCGAGGCTAATGCGGAGCTAAACTGAAAGAAATTAAATAACTGCTGAGAACTTGTTTGATTCATTTCCTTTAAACATGATCTTCATCAGGCCAGACAGGATGGAAATGAGCAGCTCGTCTGTAAAACGCAGCAAACTGGAATGACTCAAAATCTCACTTAGAATAATTGTCTTATTCACTGCAAAAATGTCAGTAAAGACATAAAATCTCTTGACACTTACAACAGGACACACCAGCAGCAGCAGCAGCAGCTTTTAAAGCACATTTTCATTAAAAAGGAGAAAAAACTGCAAGTTGAACAGTGTTTTTTTATTATTACATTCTGAAACATGTCTAAAACTTGTCTCAGTAGGATTTTGAGTATTGGCGGCGTAATAATAATAATAATAACCGTAATCCAACTCTGATTAATAAGCTCCAAGTACTGTGACTGTCCATAAAATAAAAGCTTTCCATCGTCCTTCAGAGGCACAGTGAACCGTTTAATCTCCATCAACCAGAACTAGCAAATGACCTCGCTGGTCAGTGTTCCACTCAGAGTGCACACTTTGGGGCTCCATCCAACGTGTGATGAGCGTGTGTACAAACGGACTTGAACGTCACTGAGCGAAGCTCCAGATGTGTGCGACGTTCAGTCCCTGGTCTGTGTGTGTTTCTTCACCGATGCACGTGGACAGACTGCTGACGAAGCTGCCAACGTCTCGCCAGCAGCTGTGCCGCGCTAATAACAATAATCCAGTCAGCCACATCTCTCATGTGGAGAAACCACAGCAGCACTGAGGACGAATGAATAAAACACCCGGCTGTGTCCACTACCACGGAATTATCAGACACGTTTTCAGAAGGCACAGAGCCGAGCGGGGTTGGTATGTCTGAGCTCAACACACAGGACGGTTTGTAGTTGATTACACGACGGAACAAACGTGAAGACTCATGATCCGTCCATCGGTTCACGATAGATGTTTTGGTTCCATAGAAGGAGAAAGCATCACGCCCCGCCTGGATGATCATTAGTCCAGTCGGAATCAGAGGTCGACTGCCGGGGGAGCTGGGTCGACTCTTAACGGATTCCGTTAGCTGCAGTTACACTATCGGATTGAGGTGCCACATCTGGGCCGACATCACTGACGTGAAGCTGTCTGGGCTGATTAGACTTAGAAACATCTGGAAACATCTGGGAACATACCACCATCTTTTACACCGGGGGCGGGGGCACTGTCTCAATGATATTAACAATTACTATTGATTGTTGTTCTCTTAAAACTGACGACATCTTGACATAAAAACGAGAGCAAACGCCCGCAAGATCCTTAGAAACCCACACGTCTGAACTCAAAACCATCTCCAGTGATAATGAATGAATAGAAACAAGAAAGTTTCACACATGTTGAGCTTCACCTGCAGACACATTTCAGAGAGGAGATGATGCCGACTTGTGAAGCAGCGGATTCTATAAATAATTGTATTTACGATTCAGTGTCGAGAGGAGGAGCCTCCCTCCGTGTCAGAGACACACACACACACACATACGCACACACACACCTTCCTGACTCATTATGTTCACACACGAGTTAGTGAAGCGAACCTGCAGCGTAGAGACACGACCCGACTGGTGGCGTGTGTGTGACGTAAAGGGCTGTTTGTCGAGCAGCGATCAGTCCTTCATGACTGAGTTACACATGAAGTGAAACGTGAAAAATGTACAATTTCAGGGCGGGACTTGTCCTACTTGTTCCCGTCTTCGATGGGAGCAGGAACCTGATTGCTGGCCTGAGTTGGAATTCTCAGGCTGGGTTTCTATTAATAGCCCAGACACCAGCAAGCGGAAGAATCCTAACACAGCAGCCAGAGCTCGCCTGCCGGGTCCTGCTTTCGTTTGGCTCCAAACACACACGGCCGTTGATTAGAAAGAAAAGCAAGACTCCTCTGCTGCTCACGTCCCCTCACGGCTCGAAAATGTGAATTCCTGCTGAACAAAAACAAAAACCCGGTCCCTCCCCGGCCATCTTAACATGTCTATCTGCAGCGAGACACAACATTTACTCTGCAGCAGAATGATCTCATTACAACGTAGACAGGCCGTCTGTCCTGGAGCTGCACGGAGAGACGAGCGGCCGTTCTGGCACGGCTCCCAGGAAAACTGGGCAGGAGACACAGCGATGCATTATGAGGCGGCTCGTTCACCGTCATGATCTGGAGAGGGCCGATACACGGCAGCGACGGCACAAACGCCGACCACAACCCCGGTCGGCGTTGGTGTTGTCGTCGTCGTTTATGGTGAGACGGATTCCTACTTCAAGTTTCTTTGTGCTGGAGGACATCCTGCTTGTGTTTGCTTTCTTCTCCCCGGTCGGGTCCATTGTCTTGTAGCATTCTGCCACGCAAAACCTCTTTTTTCCCCCCATTCCAGCTCACACTGTAGTTTCACCGAAGGAAACTATGTCAGAAAGAAGCAAAGAGGCTGCCTGAGATAAACTTAGTCTCCATCTACAGCTACATGTTTGTGTTCCGCCCTCAAACGTTCTACTCTATTGTCTTCAAGGGGGAAAAAGACGAACACAACACTGTTCACAGCACAACGTCAATATGAAGACGCCAACTGAAGGTCGCATGCGTCGGCCAGTCATGGTCACAAACGTCTCAGGGACCTTCTAGCTGTAGGAGGTCATCCGCCGATGTGAACGTATACAGTCACAACGACCTCGACCTTCAACCACCAAACACGTGACTGTTGACGTGCCAGCTCCCGAAGGCTTTTCTCAGTTGGATGAAAGACGAGAAAACATTCTGCCTCCAGTCGCAGCTGTTGTGGACAGAAATCACTGCTGTGCAAAAAAATAAAAAACACATGATGCCCTTTGCTGGTTCCTTTTGTACAACAAAAGGCCTTTGTAAATACGTGTTTTTGTATTTCACGCAACGCATGAGCAGTGAAAAACACTGCTCTCCTCAAATTATGCAACATTCCTCTCAAACTGCCACAGAGAGACGGCACCAGAAAGTGTCTGGCGATCCTCCGTGGCAACGGCCAACAGGTGGAGAAGAAGGCCAAGGTCACGGGGGGTGTTTATTTGTTGCCCGTCAGGCGGCTCTCTGGTGGAGACCCGGAGGAGGCGTTCAAACCTTTAAAATTCTGGGCATTCCTGAAACATGACGACTGGACTTTAGCCAACACCGGGAGAGTAAGCATCTGCTCCAGCAAAACAAATCTCATGTTACTATGTGGTGGCCCCCTGTGGAGCATCTCAAACCTTCCAGAAAGTACCGAGGAGTTGTAGAAGTACCTCATTTTGTAGAAGTACAAGCAGTGAATTACTGTGCTTCAGTCCGTGTGTGTGTGTGTGCGTCAGCCACAGCTCACAGTTCCTGAGTGACTGACTGACAGCGAGTAGGGAAAGATTACGGTGGATTTGACAACACAAACACACACGTGCTGTAATATTAAAACACGACACAGACTTTCAGAGGTTCTAGTGATAACAGCTTTCCTCCAGCAGTCTGTGTTCACTGAACGGTTCGTTAACAGGACGCAGATGTTGACAGTAGCTTACATGTGGAAAAAGGTCAGTCTTGGTCAGGATTAAGTGCATGTGTACACACACACACACACACACAGTGTAAAGAAATCATCATTGTAACACCGAAGGGAATAAAACAGGAGTGAGTCCTTCCCTTGTGGAGACAAACCGACAGTCCACCTGCTGTTCAGACGGTTTTAGACACATAAAAAAGAACTTCTCATGAGGTCTGAATAACCCCTGCCAGAGTAGATCACCCAATAAACAGTTGCCCGTCGCAACCTGCTGAGCGTACCGGATGTTTTTCTCGTCTTCCTCCTCTGACCCAAAGAGACTGGAAGAGCTTTTTTTCAAACCATAAAAATAAGGAAGTCATTAGCTGCTTATGGTGCTTTAATACTAGAGGCAGCTTCGTAAAGCAGTCGGTAATGGGCATCCGTGCCCCATGTCCTCTTCACCTTTAAAGATCATACACACACACACACGATCAGATCGACACCTCTAATTAAGAGTACCTCACACAGAGCAAAAGTAAATGAGTCTGTGGTTTCCTGCAAGTCAGAGGGTTTGGAACACTACAATTTTGGTTTAATCCCCAGCACATTTATTGTCAGCAGCCTGAAATTAGGAAATTGAAGCGTATGTATCAGGGACGTACAAGTGGCCTTTTCATCATATTGGAAGTGGTCTCCATTTAACTGGAGGCCAATGAAGCAATGCCAAAAAGGGGATAAGCATAGATTTTACACAGTCAGAAAAGAGAGAAAAAAACCAAAAACACTTGCAGGAGTGACGTAATCGGAGGTGGTGAGATCGGAAGACCACAAAACTGAAAATGGAAAAACATGGTGGAAACTCGCTCCTCAGCTGAGACGGCATCTCCTCCAACTCAAATAACAAAACACACTCATGCGTCTTCCTTAAAATACGACCCCGAGGACTGTTTGGGTACTTTTTATGTTTCACTGGACAATACCCCCCTCCCCTTGAAAAAGGGTTCAGGTCAGTGTTCAACATGATTTGCACACTCAGCACAACCAGCTGATTATTAATTAACATGAATCTGATTGGCCACAGCGTAACACATCCAAACATCTGAATCCGCCAGGCCCACCAGGTCACTCACTGACAGAAACAATGGTTCTTTTAGGGTGTGTGGGGGGTGGGATCCGTCTGTGGTTTGAGCTGGTGGATAAGAGTGAGGTCAGCGACAGATTACTGCAGAAAAAAAACTCTATGAGCTCCTTCCACACCCTAGAAGACGAGAAGAAAAGTGGGTTTGAAAAGGAGGTAGCACATGAAAGAAGGGAGAGGTGCAGGCAGAAGTAGGGGCGAGCTCAGGGGATGGAGGCAGGCGGGGGGCCACAGGTCTTTTCTTTCATCCCTCAATGAGACGCATGTGTTTGTAAATTCCAAATTCTCACAGACGTTTCTAACAAAAAAGAAAAAAAACTACCTGACTTACAACAAACTACTACTATGACCAACATGAATGAAGGAATGAATGAAGAGACAAAGCATTTTGGTCAGTCCAGCAATTACACAACACCAACATGTCCTCTTTTAAATGAAAAAAAACCCACAAACAAATCTTAGCGTCATGCCAATTTGCGGGTGAATATCACTTCCTGTGATGTGATGACTCAAGCTCCTTAAAAGTGCACCTGGTCTGTGACGACCACCACAATGGTCTTCTCACACCGGGTGAGGTGTGTGTTTATCTCGAAAAGGGCATCAGGTCAGGACAGCTGGAATGAGACAACGAAAGGACAAATATCCCACTGACAGAAATGCAGAAGACCCCCCCGATCTCTATAAACCATCTCTTGAATGTACGTCTGCACCGAGTCAGTGTGTTCTTCTGTAATTCTACTGATAAAGACAGAAAATGTAAATACTGTGGTTGGGACTTAATCTGCCTCTTTTTTATTTTATTTTTTTATAAACATTTTCTACTTACTTTCACACAAGTGCATCGATGTCATATCATCCTCCGGGGCTGTGTTTCACCAGCTGATCGTGGTGACCTATATACGCGTAAAGGTCAGTAGATACAGTGGATACTACGACTGAACCTAGAGGCTCTTTGGGTTTCTTGCTCTTGTGCGTGTGCGACAGACAGTGTATATCCTCCGTCTGTTACATGCAGTGGTTTTGTTGAGATGGATGTGGTGGTAGAAGCTTTCCGTGACTGAACGTCTACGACCTCCAATCTTTTTTTTCCCGTTTATCAGATCTCTTTTTTAACGGTTGTCAAATTGGATTCTTCTGCACACATTCCTCGCATTTGAGCACAGATGCTTCTTCTAATCTCCAAGCTCTTCTCTTCATCATCTTTCCTTTTCCCATCACACCAAATTACATCAAATTACCCTGTATCCATTACTTTTTATACTCGCTGCCCAGATCTCTGAGATAAGAGGTCATTTCGCCTTCTGTTGCAGGCAAAGGATGGAAAACTAGGAGATGGGATTTCCCCCTGGGACATTTAGCATCCTTTGCTACATGACATGTCCTCATGGGGATCTCTGCCATCTCTGCCATCTCTCCTGCTCTTCCTCCTGGCTTGTCCGGTATTTCCTCTCACTGTCCTGCGGCACGGTGGGAGCGTCTGGATGTGTTTTCTTAAGGGCAGTAAAAGGACCATGCTGCTTCTGGACTCAGAGAACCACCATTTGATTTTGTTTGGTTACCACGAGAAGACACGATCGCCTGGTCGCATGCAAACTCCTGCAACCACAGCTGATGTCCAAACCCAAACAAGTAAGAACAAAAGAACTCAATGATTCCGCTGTCTAGATATAAATGACTAAAAACGGGGGTCACTCACTCTGACACCAAAGCATTAGTGGACGTTCCTTCATTACACATGACTTAATCTGCTTGATGTGTAAATGGGTCTTAGCAGCAGTGCCCGTGTTCCAGTAAACACAACGATTCGGCTCCCAGAAGCATAAAGATTCAAGTCGAGGCGTCCTGTTGGCGCGCCCGGGCCGTCCTAACACACGTGGTGTGTTTGACGGACGGTCGAGGCATTCGGAGGGTTCACACAAATCCAGCGAATGAGTGTTTTTCTCAAACTGTAAGAACACCATTGATTAACGAGGGAAAACAACAGAAACCTGCAGCAGCTGGTTTAAAAAGACTAAAAACAGTGGCACAACCAATAATTCACTGCCAGTGGTTTAAAATAGAATAAAAACTCCCAGCGGGCACTCCGAATCACAGATCGAAACGCTGCAGAGAGCTGGAAGTTATTTCTCTGGGGTTAGAGGTTGGAATGGACACTACATGTGTAATGTGAACAAATATTCTGAGTATGGAAGAAAAAACAACCCCACGTGTGACTTGAGGCCATGACGTCAGCCTCACTTCTACATCACCGATGTCAACAAATGTTAAAGACGTACGGACCTTAGATGGACAAGTTCAAGTCTCTCAAAGAAGAACCAACTGGAGTGCAGGAAGAACCGTCCTCTTTTAGAAAGAACTAAAGTATGATTTGTCACGGTGGCGGCTGCTGTCATGAGCTGCTCACCTGCCTCCACCTCCCTACGACGTCAATCGAGGGTCATCAAAGGGTGCGTGTGTCTCTGGTGAAGCTGCAGCAGTCAACGCTTTTGTTAGCGGAGCACTGGGACGTTATTGGAGGCCATGGGAACTGGACAGAGATTATTTATAGGGGCTGGGGGGCTTGGCAAGGGCCACTTCTGTGAGGCTTCGGAGGAATGCCTAAGGTCATCGTCTGACCAGAACTTCTGCAGACTGCTGGGGATGGAGCGCGGGCTGACGTGGGACATCTGCAGAGATGCAGGCACGAGCCAATTATCTCCAGGGTCTGGTGAGTAGGCGCAGTGGGGACAGGAAGTATGAGGTGTGCTTAGGAAGTTGGAATGTCAGAAAAAGGACCAAATAGGGCAACTCAACACACGTTAGGGTATAAAATGATGGGTTCTGCAGCAATTGAGCAGATATTCCAATGAACTTTGTCGTAGAAAGTATCTGGTAACAGCACAGATTGAAAGTGTTTGGTGTTTATTAGACGGCCATGTCAGATACCGGCTGAGATGATTGACCTGTGCACCAGTTGTGCAGATCTTCCCAGAGATCTTTTTAACACAGCAGACATTTCTGGCCAGAACATTTCTGGCTCATCTCTGTGACACTAAAGCCATGTGACAGTGAACGACACTGAAGCGGCTAAATAGACTTCAGCCATCAGACATTCATTTTATTATTCATACTACGCCAGCTCCAGCGCGTTGCCACTTTTAGAACCTTCACGAACGACCAAATTATTTACACCATTTGCACTGGTGCTAGATGTTATCTCGTGTACATTTTAATTACAGTGCAGTGTACCCCCCCTCGGGGAGCACTGGGTCTGTTATGGATTAATACACCCATCTTTCACCATCCCTTCATTGTCTTATGGCAGCATCGCAGTCAGTCAAGTGTTGCGTGCCTACTCCCTAACCCGATTGTTTGCCCTTGCATCAAACTGAAAAAGCCCAGAGGGCCGCCTGTCACAGCTGAGCTCACGGGCCAAACCTCTGCCGCTCCAGCCCAACTGTCTGCATCACAAACTGTGCCACTGCGCTCCGCGCTCGGTGAACCAACACACTTTACAACAGTTATTCAGAGCGATGGCTGAGGGATACGCCGCCCTGTCTGACTAAAGGGGTCACAGAGTAAAACGTCCCTGCTGTTGATGCAGGGACACACACATCATGTAATTCATGACAGACGTACAAGTTCACTGTTAACAGTCCTCTGGGGATAACAGATGATGATAATGTAAGGTCATCGCGCTCGTTCTTTATTTGCCATGAGCTGATTTACTGCTGATGTCGTCCTTTTAAAAAGAATGGGTGTGGTGATGGGTTTCTGCACATTCTGTCATTCCAGTTTGCAAATGAATGCACTGAACATGCAATGGCTGGTGTGGCCTCCCGATGAGAAAACCAGACAAGGCCAAGGGGAAAAACCAGTATCTGTGCTGCAGAAGTTTGCAAGCCGATGTGCTAATAAAGTTCAAATATAGCCCGCCTACACTTTGGCTGCCGCGGCAGCGACTGAACACAGAGGAAGCTAATGCCTAGTTGAGTAAAAGCCACAGTGGAACGCGCCACTTTGAATTTGTGTGCAGAGATACAACTGTTCCCTCCTTAATGCTTTACTGGCCAATGCTGGCACTGCCCTGACAGAGTGTGTGTGAGAGAGGCTAACAAATGGAAACAGAAGCCACCCTCTTCATCCACCACACCCCGGAGTCCTGCGTGGTCTGCAGCCACGGGGTGTAGGCGCTGAGGAAGGGCCCCCAGGTTACGTCAGGCTGGACTGAGATGCAGTGTGTTTGATAAGAAACACATGAGGTTTGAGGAGCTAAATCTGTGTAGACCTTTGGTCCACATATTCAAACATGAGGGTAGCCTGCGAACACCGTCACCACGCCGAGAGCCAGCAGCAGCTCCTGGGCCGAGGACAGACGTCCTACCCGAATGTCCTTCTGCAGACGCTGCAGCTGTGTCACATAGGCATGGAATGTTGCTGAGGAAGGAACTCTGGTTTGTTACACCCATGCAGATCCACTCCACTCGCCTGTGAACTGCTTGGGCTCGAAAACAAACACGCCCCCCTTTCATCCCCACACGGGCCAAACACAGCTGCCAGGCTGTGGGATATAGACATGAGAAGGGAGGTTGGGGGGGGTGAGAAAGAGGCAGGGGGCCGGTTTTGACACGCAGGTGCCAGGTTGATTCGAAGCTCTGGAGAGGTGACGACTGATGAGTACCGTCACTGACTACAATGAGCTTTAAGACACAAGCAAACCTGACGCTCCTCGACACATATTGTCACCTGTCATCACGTGAAATGATGAACAAGAAAATCAAGCAAACGCGTCTCTTCTAACGTACCGGTAGATCTTTGTGCTGTCAAGTTAAACTCACACACCTCCTAGAGAAGTCTCCGCTGAGGTGTTGGACCACAAATACGCATCAGTGTGGAAAAAGCAGAGTCAGCACTATTGAAACTGCTCCCCAGATAAAATGTGAATATGACCACACGTGACATTTCGTGGAGTGAGTGTGCAGACTCTACTTTTACCTTTGCTATAAACCCAGAAACACATGAGCAGTGAGTAGCAGCAGCAGTTTGAATAGAAACTACAGCGTCCCCTGATCAGCAGCTGCTATTTGCAGTGAAGCCCACCGGCTCCGGACGGACCAGCGGGATCAAGGAAGGCCTCTTACCTCATCGTCTGCTCAGCGGAGGACGGTTGACCGACAAGAAGTAGTTCCAACATCCACATCCGGTAGAGTTTGAAAACATAGGAGAAGAGCAGAGAAACATGATGATCAATATGTTGACTGAATATTATCTGATCAGACACGTGACAGGTGTTTATTAAATTGTGGCGATTCTAGTTCTTTTTTTCTTTACTAACAGTTAATATCTCCCACTTCACACCCTGCAGTCGGGGGGCAATGTTTTACCAGGGATTGGGTGGCCTGCAGCTACAGCTCTCCTCCGCCATGATGACTCACCCCCACCAGATGACGAGCACCAGGTTCTAGGAGGATTTGGTGCGGCCCACGACTCTCACTCTCACAAGACGGACCAACACTACCTGCTGCCAACTCGTTAAGTGAAGATGTTGAGGGATCCCAACTCTTCCATGAGGTCATGATACTTTGTCTTAGATGTTTGAGTGGTTCCCTAATTCCTTCTAGGAGCTTGTGTGAGTTGTTTTCATTCGCAGTGGGTGATCAGAGAGAGAGTTTGGCATCCAAAGAGGATTGTGATTAATCATGGCCGATATATTTTGGAAAAATAGACGCTCTTTACAGTCATGAAATGCACTTCTCTCAAGGTTTTAGCACTTTCTGAAGCTGTTGGCCTCGCAAGCACTTCGCCAGGAACAGATGCGTGTGGAAATTATTCAGTACGTTCACCGTTTACTGAGTCTTTCAGCAAAATGAATCACTCTTGTCCTGAGAAATGAATGAGTCTAGGCTCAGCACTGGTCGGTACCTGTGTGACGAGATGCAGGTCGGGGCAATGTAATGTCATTCTAGCCTCTGTCACTTAGGATAGGAATAGGGCATCGCTTCCCTGCGTATGGACGATATATAATGGATGAGCTGCACACTGCTGCTCTTTAAAACAAATGAATATGCAGCACTCCAGATGGATTCTGAGTAAAACTACCCAACATATGAAACAGATAAAAACAACAAAAAAAAAGTCCACATCCAGATTTCTCAAACGACGTCTGCCAGTTTCGCCCGTCCGGTTCCAGCCCACGTGATCCACATCAAATTCCGGAGCTGTACTATAATGGCTACTTGCTTGAGTTGTTAATTTTTCTTGTGGTCATTCCCTTGACCTACATGCCGAGGTCCTTCACCAGCGATGCCGTCAGCGAAGCCACAGACAGCAGCGAGGACAGTTGTATCTCTCTCAGGCTTCCCCTGAGGAATGCTAGGACTGCTGACGGTGCCACCCATCCGCTCCGAGCACGCCCCTGCTGGGTGCCTTCTTCCAGCTACACTTCTTATTTAAGTCACTTTGCCAGGGGAGGGGCTGCTTCCGTCTTTGGCAAAAAAAAAAGGAATGCCATTTATTTTAAATTTGTTAAATTAATAAGCAGGCTTTACGACTCACAGAACAGCTAAAGTTGGAGAGTAACGGCGGGAATTTGGCCACCGACAACTTGAATGTTTCAGATTTCGCCGTCTGGCAACGTTCGTGACTTCACCACATTTATGTTTCATTTGAGTTAGTTTTTACGTTTGTTACGTTTCTGGGACGGTTCCAGCACATTACCAACAGCAGACACAGACCTGCAAAAACTAATATTTGAACTTATCGCCAAGATGTAACATCTAGAGTGGCGACATAAAAATGGATTTGGGCCAAGGGGGTGAAGGTGAGAGGCCGGTCAAAGGACAGACACGAGTACCAGACACACAGGAAACCGCTCTGGAGTAGAGGTGTCGTGGAAATCTTGATGTCTCTGTCCGTCCTTGGAGAAATAAAATGGTCTAACCAATTTGTAATTTTTTATGCACAGCAAAGGGAGCAGACAAGGGTGGTGTGATAATGCGCAATGATGAGCCATAGAGAAAGGTGCATTGTCATGGTTTCTCTGGCGAAGGTCACACTGGTCTCACAAGGTATGCACTCCCCTTAGAAGATACAATGTTTGTGAACAGGCCTCTATTGTATGTTATCTAGGTTTAGGTTCAAAACAAGTCGCGGCCCAGTCATCATGAATATTTCCATTACATTGGTAGGTGATTAAAACACGGCATGATGACATCAGTAGCATGGTGATGTTTTTCTTCTGTAAAAGTGCAAACAAGTTCAAACACACGCCCCCAAGGAGGAAACGTGTTTTCTCCACTGAGGTTGTTAAGTTTCCCCAGTGGTTCCACATTGAATATTAATTTCTCTAAAAATATGAAATGATGTGTTGAAGTGGATTCACAAATTCGATCCGACAGATCCCTATCTGCAGCAGAGTAGAAGATACCCACTCTTCACGTGAGGACTCTCATCTACCTCCACATCTTTGCCTTCATCCTACCTTTAGCTCTCTCTCTTCTACATTACAACAAACTGAACCAGACAGACACTTCTGTGTGACCATAGCCTCCAGTGTCCCATGTCATGTGACTGATGCGCTTGAAATGAAAGTACTGTCTGGACCTCCATGGGGAACTCATGAGACACGAGCACACTGATAGATAGCGTTATTAGATGCAGGTGATCAGCGTTTGATGCCTCTTGAGAAAGTCTGTGAGGTCACCTGACAAGGAATGACTCAGGAGGAAGAAGTGTGGAGGAAACCCAGCGCAACACATCACCATTATATCTAAATATAGGATGGTGTAAGTAGATTGGCTAATAAGACACAAGAAATGGCAAAATGTGGTTGAGGGAATGTGGAAGTGTCTGAATCACATTGTTAAGCAACCACACAGTGATGAGATGTGGGATTACGAATGGTTTTACATGACCAACGAATCCAAGGATAAGTGTGTTTGGTTAACCAGCACATTAAACAGAAAACTCTGTATATCGTGAAGACAAGTCCTTAAACCAGTTGAATTCACAAGTGTTTCGATACGACACGAGCTACGTGCTACAAGTTCCCAGGACACTGGACACATGTTCCATAGTTCATCGGTGCTGTTTGTCAACATTCATTATAAAGTAGTATACACACACACACACACACACACACACACACACACACACACACACACACACACACACACACACACACACACA
>JBBMJM010125445.1:3191-13421 GCA_037832705.1 Centriscus cristatus
ACTTCGCTCCAGACTGGACAGGTGGACGAACACCTGAACACACACACACACACACACACACACACACACACACACACCAGTCATCAGCCACTGTGGGGAAAGAGGTGACAGTTGCAGCGGCCTCATCAAGGCAAACCATCTAACTTGCCACCAAAGTTCAGATTTCTTTAACCTCTGACCTCCATGGCTGCTGAACTCTTATCAATCAGATGCACATTTTGGTGACAAACTCTTTGAGTAAAGTCTAAAGTCGAACATGTTCCTCGATGATCTGTCCGCCACATTCTCAGCCAATGAGAGAAGAGCATTAATTAAATACCTGAGACAAACTAGAGCAGGACGCCAGAGACTCCCGCCATCGCTCCAACACCGTCTTCATGACCCGTCCACTGTCACTGCCATCTGAGACAGACAAGAGACAGATGGGTTGAAGACTTTCAGAGTTCCTTAACATGAATCCAGCACATGTAAACTGCCTATGAAAGATTGTACATCTCAAATGTGAAACACTGATAAGATAAGATAAGATAAGATACACCTTTATTTGTCTCACATTGGAGAAATTTGCAGTTTACTGCAGCACCAGTAGTAGCACACACATGATACACGCAGGGTCATGAGACTCGTACCGTCACTAGCCTGGTCCTCGTCTTTCCTCTTGCTCTTCTTTGTCTTCTGCTCTTTCTTTGCATCCTCCTCTCCTGCAGGGGGAGGCACATGTTACCTGAAGGTTACATGCTTCCGTGAAGTTCTATAACTTAAGTTTCTTCAGGCGGTTGTTGGACCATCCTGTTCAGATTTGCCCGTTGAGGAAGGACTCACCCAGCGGAGGTTTGAGGAATCGTCTCTCAATGCCGTGTTCAATGTGAGCGAGAGCCTGAGCCAGGTTTTGCACCAAGCTACTGGTGGCCTGAGGAGTCCCACCCCCGCTGCACGCCACCACGCTGTCGGCCTTCAGCTCTCGCAGCCTGACACACGGACACACAAATCAAACTCAAAGAATGGTCCAGGTCTCGTACTCATGTGTGGAGGGGGGGCGGGGCTTAGAGTGACAACCAGCCATTAGGTGTGTTGTCTTCACTGACACTGTCTATCACTAGAACATGCTGCTCCGTACCGGTCTCTGGCTCTCAGGTGGGCGGATTCAACCTCCATGGCGTCCTCTGGTCCGTTCATCCCTCCGTTCTCTCGGCCGGCGCGACAGAGACGCTCATACTTTCCTGCCTGTAAAGCTGAACGCCACAGCTGCCGGTCCATCACCTGGACACACGGACACGGAAAAACACACATGTGAGCGCTGCATCACCTTCATCAGTGTCCGCAGGTGTGTGTGTGTGTGAGTGAGTCAGTGAGTACCTTCAGGGTTCCCAGAGTTCCCTGGTGGATGCGGTCCTCAATGTCCAGGAGGAGGTCTCTTAGTCTCACCTCCATCACAGTCTCAGCTGCAGTGCATTCTGGGACAGAGCGGGACGACTCTGGGTCGTCTGGAAAAGCAGGACATGTGTGTCAGAGATCACAGTGTTCGTGTGTGTGTGTGTGTGTGTGTGCGCGCGCATGTACCTGTGTGTCTGTACTTGTTGCGGTCGCAGTCCCTCAGCAGCAGCTGCAGTCGCTCCCTCTCCTGCAACAGCGCCTCCTTCAGGCCGCTCTCTCTATGACCTCGTGGGTTGAGCGCGTCGATCAGCTGATCCACCTCCTCCGTGGAGCTGTAGAAGGACCATTGGTTGGGGCGGTTGACCGGCGCCCCACAGGAGTGGAGGGGGGCCGGGCTCAAGCCAGCGCTGTGGAGGAAAGTGCAGGCAGTTGAGGAATGGGTCGCAGATCTTACATCGGGTTCAGGAACCGAGGCACCTCTCCAGAGACCAACCTTCCCTCAGCAGGCTCCTCCTTCACCGCCTCCTCCTCCTCCTCCTCCTCGTCCTCCATCTTGGCGGAGGCCTCCTGTGCAGGCTTCGGGTGGGGATGGAGCATGTCCTCCGTCAGGCCAAAGCTGTCGTCCTCCACGAACAAGGCGGCGGCGGAGGGGAGGAGCCAGTAGCGGCGGTACAGCCGGTCTCTGCCCAGCGGGAGAAGGGACGTCCGAGCCGCTGCCTGCTGGATCCGCTCCTGCAGCGCTCGAACCTGCATCACCAACACGAGACAGGATATTACAGCTAAGGTCAAAACTATTACCCCAAAGAGCTTTTGAATAGTTCCCTAAAATACTGCCCGATGAGTGCAATATTCCTCAAATTTGTGATGTGACGTTGTGCTTTCAAAATAAACCGACTGTGTCAGAAACCACACCTGAACAAGCGTTTTCGGAAAGACACCGAAATCAAGTTCTACAGTGGCTCGCTCGGAGCACTGATCTCGTCATATCGAGAATCTGAGGAGGGAGATCAAAGTTCAGAGATCAAGCTATTTGTATGACCTTGAACAATGGGTCGAAATCCCTCAGGAGACATGTGCTAACTTTGTTAGAAACTAACAGATTGTCAGCTCTGGAGTCTATTAGTTGCATGAGAGATGTTTTTCTTGTTTCAATTCAGCAGCCTAGTACAACTGTTTGACCTTATATGGATGTACACAATCTATGAACACTTCATGTCATGGCCCATGTCAGTAGACAGAAAAGGCTTTTATTTGACTTCAAAATGGGTCTGCTAGGTTTGACTGTATCTGTCTGGACCTAGATCAAAGAATGATGGGACCAACCGCCGCAGCCTCCTCCTCCTCCTCCTCCTCGGACATCGACGGTTTCTAAAAGAAACAGGACCAGTGTTTCTCACCTTCTCCTGCTCTCGCTCTAGCTCCTCAGATGTCAGGCTGGCAGGAGGACAGGCGGGTGCTCTGGGGTCAGAGGTCATCTGCTGTTCCTGTAGTTTCACTGAAAAACAAATGAAATCAACCTTAAAATGGTTTCACGTTTGTCCGTTTTGGATTCCTGGTATTTATTTGCACCTTTAGACGGTTTCTTGTTGGGTGAAGCGCGGAGCTCGTCGTCGTCCTCTATGGGCCCATTAGTCGGGGTCTCACTGGACAGAAGAGACTGACATGTCACCCACAGACAGGTGTTCAGGTGTCTGTTAACTGTAGGTTTGTGTCTGCTCTACCTGTTTGCTGGGAGTCGTCCCTTCACTTCCTGTTCCTTCAGCTTCTCCTCCTTCTCCTTCAGCTTCTGCTCCTGCTCCCGCAGACGCTCCTCTTTACGCAAACGAACCCTGATGAGGGGAAAGATGATGTCTGTCACTCAAACACCGACCGACCGCTGTCGTTCACCTGTCACTATGCATGTGCGTGCGCACCAGTCGGTGTACACACCTGTGCGCAGCCTCCTCTCGCTCACGGCGGTGCTGCTCAGCTCGGACGTCCCTCAGCTCATGTTTGGCCGCTCGCTGCTCCTCCACGCAGTCTTCTATCAGATCTCTGCTGGACGCCAACGTCAGCAGCTTCCCCACCAGTGCCTGAAGGATCCGCAGCTTCTCTCCTGCACACACACATCACGACTGAGGAACGTGGAGTCGAGTGATGGGAACAAATGTCAGCGAGGAGCCTATAGGAACAACTGGATTGAGATGGTACAGCTGTGACGGAGTACTGTGTGTGAATGACTCGTTATTGGCAAGTATATGTACTGTAGGTACCATATAAAGTGTGAAAAAATAAATAAATCAATGAGGAACTTCACGGTGGACAGTCTTGTCCCCACTACGTCGACCTCTGATTGGTTGAATGCTGACCTGGCGTTAAGTCATACACCGCTGTGCTTGACAGCCTCTTGAGCAACGCCGGCTCAGCCAGTCGAAGCTCCACACACGGGTCATCCATCAGCGTGAAGCCACCCTGCTTCTGGTAGCGGAACTTAGCGCTGGCGTGGTTACAGTCAGCGCCAGACCCCAGGATGTGCAGCCGCAGGATTTCGGACAGCGTGCAACTGTCCAGATCCAGCTGCTTCAGGCTGCAGCCCTGGTGCAGCTGAGGCCACGCAGCAGCCAGTGAGGCCACGGCACTGAGGGCGGAGTTGTTGGGATCCATGTCGTCATCCAGAGCCTCTGGTAGGTCTGCACACACAGTGTTTTAGAGGGGGGACAGGACATGTGTGTGTATGTGTGTGTGTTTGTGTGCATGCCACCTTCAGCTGGGTCTTTCGCAACCTCTTCCTGCTCCTCATCCAGAGCCTGAAAGATGGCAGACAGGAAGAAGAACAGCATCTCACACAGAGGACCCTCTGGATCAGAACCCATCAGAGCCTCCTCCAAAACCTCTGCAGAATCAGAACCGACACAGAATCAGCACAAGAGCACCCTGTACACTTCATAACCAATGGAGCATGAGAGCCCCCCAACTGGAACCGCAGAGAAACTTTAGAACCTTTCAAACTGACAATCCCCAGAGTGTGAACCTTATGAACGACTGGTCGACTACTGATGAATAAATCCTCTTTTCTACAACTCTGGACCAGAACCTCTTGAGCAAATCAAACAGAACTGAAAGAGGACGTTCTCACCCAGAGAGACTCCATCAGGGAACTCGTCCTTGAGGTCAAAGACCTCACCGAAGGCCCACAAGAACTCCAGAACCATCAGCGCTTGTCCAAAAAGCTCAGCTGGAAGACGGGTCCTCACCGGCAGCGGACTGGGCAGGTCCTGATCCAACAACACAGAGTGAGAACCCGAACAAGCCCATTTCCAGCCAATCAGAGGTCGATGGTGGTGAGCAGACGGTGCATTCCCTGACCTTCAGGTCTTCACACTCCATGTCCTCTCGGGGTTTGTTCCACAGCTTCAGACGTTCAGCGTATTTCTTCTTCTCCTCCTTCAGCTTCTCTCGTTCCTGTGACGTGACAAATGTTTAACAACACTTGGACGTGTTCTCACGTTTGCTTGTCGCTGCTCAGTGACTCACCCTGTCCTTCTCCAGCTTCCTGCGCTCCTTCTCCTCCCTCCTCCTCTGCTTCTCCTCCTCAAACCTCCTCCTGTGCTCCTCCTTCAGCCTCTCCCTGTCCTCCCTCTCCCTCCTCTTGGCCTCCTGCACTTCCTCCTTCTCCTTCTTCAGCCGCCCTCTGTCCTGAGCCGCAGCCGCCATGTCGGCCCGCTGCTGCAGCAGCTTCATCTTCTCCTCTGCAGCTTTCAGCAGTGACATCGTGGCCTGAAACAAACAATGAAAGCAGAGTGTACTGATCCATCGCTCACACACGCGCGCATACACACACACATTCTAAACACATGCTCTTTAATATGAAGTATGTGTACAAATACGAGAGGTCAAAGGTCAGCTCAACTCACCTGTCCAGGTGAACCCCGCCCTCCGCCCTTGACATTGGGGCTGAAGAACAGCGGGGGCTCGTCAGGGAAGAACTGTGGGAAGGTTTGTTCGGACAGCTGGTACTTCAGCACCGTGGAGGCCTGTGTCACAGGGAGAGACGTCGTCAGGGAAACGCAGCGCAGCGTTCTAAGCCATGTGATGTCATGTTTTTCACCTTGAGTGTGATGATAGTGTTGACCGGTTCACAGTGCTGTTTGAGGAACAGCTTCAGTCGTTCTCTGGACAGGACGTTCTTCCTACGACTGAAACAAACACATACCTTCAACTCTATGACTAAAAACCCCGGACAGTGTCTGAAGCACCGGAGAAGAAGTCAAACGTGTCACTAGTTCACAGCAGTTTACAGATAATCAATCTTCTGACTTGACAGATCCACAAGAAGAGATAAAAGAAGTAACTCAAATGTTTTGGTTTTTTATTTATTTGTTTTTTTATTTTTTAAAAATCAGACCTCTCGATGACACAGGAAACTTTGGGACTCACCTGATCTGATTGGCTTTGACAGTCGACGTCTCGCTCTGCGTGTCTTTCGTCCGCACAGTGTATTTGAACACTGATGGACTCAGAGGCTTCTTCTTTCTACTGTGGAGACAAACACACACACACACACACACACAAGAATCAACTCAACTAGCTGACATATCTGTGATGTCAGCACGTCACCTGTTCCCCTGATGACATTTGAATGTGTGACCTTTGACCTACTGACCCGTTGACCTGCGCTGTGGGACTCTGGAAGGCATCGCTCTCCTCTTCGCTGTCGCTGATGATGATTGTGTCACCATCACCAGGTATTCTGTTAGTGGTCACTGTTCCGTTAGCACTGGAATGAGGTGAATGAACCTGCAGGATCTCGCAGACATGTCTGACACACACACACACACACGCACGCACGCGCGCACGCGCGCACACACACCCTCAGAACGTCTCACCTTTTCCAGTGACGTGTGTGACATGTTTACAACCACCCCTGCTGTACCTGGCTCCATTGCGTCCACTGACGTCCACTGTCTCCCCAGGAAAGAACCGGTCTTTGACAAAGGTGTAAATATCCTCACAGAGTTCCGTCAGGCGGCAGCGTCGGCTCTGACCAGCCAGGAGCAGCAGTGGCACCACCAACGCCGGAGGAAAGTTCTGGAGATTCTGCTTGGCCCGTTGCTCGCTCTCCATTGCCTCCAGGTAGGTGAGGCCTGCTCGGCCCGTCAGAGCACAGCTCCAAACCAGACTGTTACACAGGATGGTCCTCTCAAAGAACTCACTGAGGAAGAAGAAGAAAACACGCTGAGTCATGTCAGGGACGGTTGGATTCACCCCTAGCAGTTTGTCTTTGAAAGGAGAAGACGCAGCCAGACGTCATTAACGCACGATGACAAGTGCCACAATTAGTTTGAGACCAAAACATCTCCATATTCATTATGTGTAAAAAAAACTTCTGGATTTCTTGTTACAGGGCCAATCAGAGGGTGGAGGAGAAGAAATAAATGAAGGAGGAGGACGAAGGGGAGAACATGAGAGAAAAGAGAATGGGAGGTCTGACCTCTTGTGTTTTATTCTGTTTCCTCCCTTATAAAAGAATCCTGATTTCACTGGTGAAGTCACACTCACAGTCCAAACTGGAATGTTTTTAAAGTAGCCGCAGTATAATATGAATGATACATTACCAATACTTTACTAAGATAGTATTACTTCTTAACTCATTTTTTTTGTTATTTTGTGTTGCACTACTTGAAAGTATTTTTACTGAATTGAATGGAAGCTGCTTATTAATGATGCTTGTGATGTTCATTAGTTTCAGAATTCCATTCAGAAATACTTTATTAACCCGTCTGCTGCTGCTTACAGACAGGTGGAGGTGACCCAGGCCTGAGCCCAGCAGGTCCCGGTGCAGAGGAGCCGGTGCCCCGGCAGCAGCAGCAGGCCTGCGGCTCGGAGCTCCAACGGGCTGCGCGGAGCAGCTGACAGCTCCAGCCGTTAGCTAACTTCTGCTACCACACTTCTGCTCAGCTAACACTTAGCTAACCCTGAGGCACGAACTTCCACCTGTCCGGAGCGGAACAAGCCTCCTGTCCCAGCTGCTTCCTGTTCCCCACCTGTCCCACACCGGAGCCAGGGGACTCGGACAGCCGGAGAGCCGACTCAAGTTGAATAGTTGATTCAAAACGAAGTTGTCTTTTGTTTATCTCCTTTGGAAGTTCGCCAGCCGACCAACTGTCAGTCAGGACGTCATTCACACTTCAGTCAAAACACTCGAAAGCGGCTCCCAGGTAAGACAGGTGAGACAGATGAGACCGGGGCTACTTACTCGTAACTTCTGAAGATCTCATGTGTGATTTTACAGAGGAAAACCTCTTCGTCCGGCCGCAGGTCCGCCGGAGGTTTCTGTCGGATGAAGGCTTTTCTGTGGAGAAGCGGCATCACTACTCCGCTTCCACCGGCCGCACTTCGGACAAAAAGGAGGGAAACCCAGTCACTGACACCGATTGTCACACATAAACTCTCACAACACGGACTTAACTCAACATCCGGGTCGGAACCGAGCTCCCAACCGGCTCGTAACGAACGCAGAAGCGACTAGAAGCGGCGCGGAGCGGAGCGACTCTTTTGTTAGACGCGTTGATAATCTGCCCACATGGAAATGTGCTGCTCGCTGGTTCTGTTTGCCGGGTTCCACTCGAACCCGCCCACACACCGGAACCACAGGCACCGTGTACTCACACGCAGTAGAACCGAGTAGAATCAGGTTTCTCGCGGTTCCGGCTGAGTTGTGTAACGACGAGCAGGTAATCCGAGGTCCGACCCAACACTCCCGGCTTGAACGCTGCTCACTGGCGGCTTGTTGACCAAGTTTTCATCTACTTCACGGACCACAACTAAGCTCGGAGCTTTATGATGTCACTAGTTCCGTTGGTTCGGTAAAATTATCATTATTATTATCAGTTTCACAGATGGCAAATCGTTTACTGGTTATATCAGTTTCGATCTCATTTGTTCTTTTCAGTGTAAAACAAACACAAACATAGAAAACAACTGAATGGAACAAGCGAGTTTCTGGAATAATATTAATAATTGTTGTTATCGTCTTCATTACCAATGCTAAATTCAGTTTATTATTTTGTAAATGTCATTATTATTTTTTCCCGTAGTATAACGTGGTCTTTAATTGTATATTCTACTTTAATAATATAGTTAATGTGTTTGAAAACTGATTAAAATTGTTTTTGTAGCTCTTTTAAGGAATTGTATTTTTTCGTGATGGATGCGGTGGCAATATGAACCTGTTTTAAGAAAAACACTCACCGGTTTGTTGATGGTTGTCAGTTAAACATCAAAGCAAATACTCCATCTCGCTGTTTTCCCGCGGTCAAAGCGTTTTCTTGAACACACCACAAGCCCAGAGTAAGTAGGCGGGTCTTTCACGTCCCACATCGCATCGGTTGGCTGATCCTCCCGCCAATCCCACGCTGCCAGCCAATGGTTGCGCAGGAAACTGTCCCACTGAAGAAACGAAACTGTTACGTCAGAGGCAAGGCCGACAGGAAGCGATGATGAGTGACGTGTTGACATGAGGACATCCAAAACACTGTACGTGGGTAAATAGTACTGGTTTCATGGTTAAATATTTCCCCTTGAGTATGAGAATAAAAGTAATAAAAATCCTGAAAATATTATTTTCTTTGTAGTATTTTGTTCCTGTACGTAACTTGACAATGTCATCACTGAACGATGTGGCTCAAGTACACCAAACCACGTTTTATCTCAAAGGGCGGTGGTCCAAGAATATTATCCATCTATTATACATTTGTTCAGTGATTACATATAAAAGAAGAAAAAAAAAATTCTATAAAGCAAACATTTATTTTGGTGCAAAAATAAAATACTGACTTCCATCAGACAAGTACAATTGAGGTGTTAATCCCTCAGGCCAGGGCAGGTTGGACTTCAGAGCAGTTTAAACAATCCCAGAGCAGCTTGAGGAACAAACCAGTTCACAGATTATCACAGCAGCTCGGCCCAGTTCAGATGATGACTCGTTGAAAAACCTGCCAACGGACTGAGCCTGGTTCAGTTCAGACGACCCTGTACAGGTGGATCTGTCTCAGTGCGTCAGGGTCCGCATCTCTGCCCGCACAGACGTCGTAGTCCAGAGGAAGCTCCTCCACCCAGCCGGGCTGTAGGGGCTCCTGCGTGACACAAACATCGTCTAAACCTAAATGTTCTTCTGCTTCTTTGGCCTGGACATTTTATTGAAATTATTTGGTTGCATGGTTCAGAGACCCGTAAACCCAGAGACCTTGTTTCTGTTCAACAAACAGGAGTTGTCCATTTTTCAAACTCAGCTTAAAGCCCGCTACTTAAACCCGCCCATTACTTTTTGGCATTCGACCCAGTTTGAGACTTTCCTCTGGTTTTACTTGTCTTTATCTCTGTAGATAAAGTTAGTGTGAGATGTTGGATAAACACATAGACACGCCCCTACAGCTGCTGTAGATCATGTTTGCTGTTCACTAGTTTCCATTTTGTTGTTTTTCTCTCTTCTCCCCAGGTGCATCATGAAACTTTTACCTGCACAGCACTCAGACTCTCCTGCAGACTGGGAACTGTCACCAACAGCGCTCCTTTCTTCCTGAAAGTCAGCATGATGAACCTCCAAGCTCTGAACACAGAAACACCACAGTCACATGTGTTTGTGTTTGTGTGTGTGTGTGTGTGTGCACACACGTGTGTGCGTGTGTTCACCTGACTTGCTCACTAGTCTCCATAAAATACTCAAATACGTTGTTCATGACCAGGACATCCGTGTTCTGTAGCAGCATGTTCTGCATGCAGACGTCAGTGTGTAGAACCTGTAGGAGTCACACACACACACACACACACACACACACACACACACACACACACACACACACACACACACACACACAC
>JBBMJM010125473.1:0-13413 GCA_037832705.1 Centriscus cristatus
CCTCAGTGGAATGAATACGAGTATGACAGATTGTTGTCAATGTCCTACTCCGCCCACAGAATGAGGGGATCGTTCCTCCCCCAAGCCATGAGGCTCTACAAAACCTCTCAGTGGAAGTGATAACACGAGCTGACACTGGACCTTGTTGGAGGACCTACTGCACTTACTTTTAGTCACCATCTTTGATTGTGTTTACGCTTTCTGCGTCCTGCACACCCCCTGTGTCCCATTCTTATTTTTGTCGTGCTGCTGGAAATGTGAATTTCTTTTGAAGATTAATTCTATAACCTATAGTCTATTTATAATAATAGATCATGTATGGTAAATTCCATAATAATTTATCTCCATCTATATTTAGGAGTAGCACTAGTAGCAGTACTAGTAGTGTTAGCATTGCTACTGGTAGTAGCAGCTGTTGTAGTAGTACTTCTTCAAGTAGTAGATGTTGTAGTAACAGCAGTCTTAGTACTAATAATACTTCTGGTAGCAGCAGTAGTAGGTGTAGTAGTACTACCAGTACTAGCAGCAGTATTAGGTGTAGTAGTATAAGGTGCTGTAGTACTAGCAGTAATGGAGGTAGTAGTAGTAGTAGGTGTAGTAGTACTACCAGTACGAGCAGCAGTAGTAGGTGTAGTAGTATTAGGTGCTGTAGTACTAGCAGTAATAGAGGTAGTAGTAGTAGGTGTAGTAGTACTAGCAGTAACATCAGCAGTAGTAGGTGTTGTAGTACTAGCAGTACCAGCAGCAGTTGTAGTTGTAGCAGTAATAGTTGCAGTGGTAGTACTAGTACCGCTACCAGTTGTAGTTGCAGTAGTTGCAGTTGTGGCGGTAGCACTGGCAGTAGCAGTATTCGTAGTAGTAGCAGCAGTAGAAGTACTTTGCCCTTAGTATGTGCAAGGACAGAAGATGTATGGACAGTTCAGCCTGAACTACAGCTGAGTTGGAGATGGATCTGTTTGCTGAAGGTTCATTACCTGTTGTTTGTAGATGTGGTATGAATGTTCTGTCGGTCCGTGTGGAACTCACCTCAGCGACCAGCAGCAGCAGAATGTTCCAGAGCACTGCTGCTCCAACTTTAAACGTCATGTTGCTTATCGGCACCGTCGGCAGGACGCGACCATACAAGGCTCTCACCCATGGATGTGGAGAAGGTCCTTGTCCTGGACCAGATAACGGGTGACGCTGACGGACCCCAGGGACCCTGGGACAGGGGTCACGTGACCTCTCAACAAGTATCCCTCATAGGTTCTTTGGACAAATCTATGGGCAGAAATCAGGCCCAGTTCTAGACCGAAGCCCACATCTGACTTGTTTAGCTCGGTACTTCTGCAACAGTCAGTTTGTGCTGGTGGGCAGGTGTTCAACATGTGAATGGAACCTTTGGAAGAACCACGGGACCAGAACCAACACACAGAACCATTGAAAGAACCATGGGACCAGAACCAACACACAGAACCATTGAAAGATACATGGGACCAGAACCAACACACAGAACCATTGAAAGATCCACGGGAACCCACAATTGAAAAACACTACAGTTGCACTTTTTGTACAACAAACCTTAAACACTGAGACGCAGATGTGTGTGAGTGCAAATTCTCTCTCCCTCTGTCTCTCTCTCTTCCTCACCCTCCCTGTCTCTCTCTCCCCTCCTCCTCCCCATCTCTTTCTCCCCTCTGTCTCTCTCGCTCCCTCGCTCATGCTGCAGCTCTCGACCAATCAGAAGGCAGCTGACAGACAAGGAGCAGTGAGGGAGCATGGGGGGGCGTCTGCAGAACGTCAGGATGGCGCGAGGACGACGCGGGCTGGTGGCTCCTCAGAACACGTTCCTGGAGAACATTGTCCGCCGCTCCAACGGTACGATCTGGTCCCATTTGTTCTAAGTAGGTCTGGTTTGTTCCCTTGTGTTCCAGTTCAGTCTGGGATGTTCCTGTATGTTCTGATTTGGTTTGTTTTTTTCGACCTGGTCCGGTTCGATCCGATTTATTTGGGTTTGGTCTGGTCTGTTCTTGTTCGGGGTGGTTTGTTCCCGTCTTGTCTGGTATGTTGCGGTTCAGTTCCAGTTATTTATTTTTTTTGTGCTCGTTTTAGCAGCATATGTCTGACTGATTGACCACTGGTGAGTCGTGCTGCTGAACAACCCCCCCAACCACCACCACCACCACCACCACCACACACACACACACACGCGCCACCTCGAGGCCTGGGTCAGAGTACAATATTCATATAGTGCAAAACAGAACAATCAGTGTCGAGAACAAAATGCAGATATAAGTGAAAGGACATATATTTATTCATTTATTTTGGTGGGGTGGGGCAAGCCACCGAATGTGATAAAGTGGTGACAATTTCAGACTTCTTGACCTCTTAATGTATCTTAAATGGAGATTGATTAAAAATGCATTTTATTCACCAATTTCACTCCCCTTGAATATACTGCTTTTTAAAATAAAATAAACACAAATATGATAAAGATTACTTTAAGCCCTTAGTTCAGGTACGTGTCCATTTTCAAATTAAAAGTAGTTCTGTGCACCATGCATGTGCACCATGATCAATGTTCTTCTCCTAGTCGAATGCTTGATTATCGGCACATGCTTGTTATGATACTAGCACATGCAGGCTACGATCCGAAGCGGGTCATACACCGGTTAGAAGATTGGGTACCGACATCCACAACTGACATCAGAGGCAACATCGCTCACATGACATGGCTTTTACATGATTGGACAATGTCTGATCAGCTGATTTCTGTCGACAGACACCAACTTCGTTCTGGGAAATGCTCAGATTGTTCACTGGCCGATTGTCTACAGCAACGATGGCTTCTGCAAATTATCTGGTTTCCATCGAGCAGAGGTGATGCAGAAGAGCAGCACCTGCAGGTACGCCAAGACACATCCACGCGATGACAGAAACTGAAGGAGATGCTGTGCAAAGTGCGAAACATATTCATTTAAAAGTAAAGAAAGGCAACTGAACAAAATAAGAGAAAGAGTTGTGTTATTGTGGTCACTGGTATCCATGAGTTCTGGAGTGTGTAGCAAACTAAAGATACAGGTGCTGTCAGCTTAGTAGGGAGCAGAGAGAGGGTTAGGTTGGGTTAGTGTTTGGATGAGGTTAAGGTTAGGGTTAGGTGAGGTTTGGTTTGGTTAGTGTTGCTAGGTTAGGGTCAATGTTGGGACAGGTTAGGTGGAGGAAAAGGAGCCCGCCTCTTTGGGAGTTTGTGGTCCATCTCTCTGCCAAACCCGGGACGCCCCGCCCCCCTCAAATAGGACTGTTATGGATGAGTGTCATCCCAGGGGGTGCCACCCTGCCGTACTGCACCACTGCCCAATCCTCCTGTCCATGAGAACCCACAATGAGAAGTATAAATTATACATATTTTAACCACAGTATTGATTTATCAATGTAATGTGTGATTTAGCCTTTATTTTAAAATAACCACAATGTACAAAAAATACGCCCCCTCCCAAAAAAAAATGGAATGTATCTTTTTTGATGCAATACCAGTGTGTAGATGTTTCAACCCTGTGCGAGTCTTCTTCAGGCCTAGGCACCCACAAACTGGTCCAAGTTACTCTCGATGTCCGTTCAAAGAGGAAAGTGACCCGTGTGTGGCTTTCCTCCTAATAGAGTCCCAGTGCAAACGAGAAAACGACAATCAAACAAAAGTGAGCAAACATTGAAGTCCTTGTGCGGTGAAAAAACAGATTGCTGACCCCACCACCGCCTTCAGGTGGGTTCATTCTTTTTGCTAGCGTTGCAACTTGCTAGCTGTGCAGTTGCTTTACAAGGAATTCCAGGTCCCACTATTGGGATGAACTAATGTGGAAATATCCTACACTCTGGTGCTGATTTCATTCATAGAAAGGACTCAAAATCCTTCAAGATCCAAGATTTAAGTTATTACATTTTCATTTTCTTGCAGCCCAAAACTATATTATAGGGCAAATTTGGCCCCTGACCAAGTGTCCGACAAGCATTTCTTAGCGTATTGTCTTAATTTGTTTGTCTACAAACAATTGTCTACAGAAAACACTAAGTTAATGTGTATTCTCCATTTTACAGAATCACAAAGTTCATGTGTATTCCCCATTTTTCCTTTCAGAAGAACTAACTGTTGTGACCCTGGAAGACCTTTCAATGTTTGACACATGTCGGGCATCCCTTCCACCTGCTGGGTCTTCCAAACAGACTCAACATTGCCCAAGGCCCACACACCTTGAAACTACCACTTGTGATTCACTAGTGATTTGGGATTCAGAACTCCCCAGCGATGGGATGTGCCTAAAGTCCCCTCTTGAATGCCACCCAATGATCACATTTGAATGTCTTAGATTGGCCAGTTCAGGTGAACAAGAAAATATGTGTGTAATATACTTTATATATTGTATATATTTGTGTGCATTGTTGTTCTTTCAACATTTTGTTACACTACATAAAATATATTGCAACTGCAGACTTCTCCACACAACATGTATCTTTGTTGCTATATATTTAATTGACTAACCAGGGTTACTGGAGTGTTTGTAAATCACAATCCAGTATTTTAGTTTAGAACCTGGATTTAGGCAAGTAAATAAGCCTGCATCTCTATACCTGAATGTCAAGAAGGTGAGGACGCTAGGAAACCAGCAGGAAAACTTCCCACTGGGCAGTTGATATTGCACTCCACCAAAGTTCTTCTGCAAAGTAAAGGTTAAATGTACAACCATAGAATGGCCAAAGCACACACAATCAAAGCAGGACTACACTGAACAGATCTAATATTTCAAACATGAACTTCAGCCTTCTGGTCAAAAAACATTCAGTGTCACTTAGGATACTGACCAGTCACACCTTACCACCAAAATCGAAAATACTGCTTCATTTTCTCAAGCATTCCATCGTCTGCGAGATGAGAATTCAAACAACGGAAATCATGTTTGTCCAATCAGGTGGCGAGCCTCAGAAAAAGAGTTTGTCCAATCGGCGATGAGCCTTGGACAATCCCTTACTGGTTTAAGTGAGGACTAATAATTTTTTGTCGTTTAATCGTTTTCCTATTTTCACTTTGCTTTCTGGTTTGCACTTTGTTTTGTTCCAATGATTTGCACTTTAGGGCCACCGTAGGTTTATGTGGGTTTAGCTATTTATTATGTTTGAATGGGTTTTAAATAACTTGCAATGCCTCGACTGGGCTTCAACTGGCTTTTAATATTTTAAATTTTTGTGAGCATTTCAATCAAGTGCAAAGGATTTTAACTATTTTTAAAGTGTCTAAGTGGGTATCAATGATTTCAACTAGCTGTAACTGTGATTTCTTTTGTGTTTTGTATTTCTTATGTATTTTAACTGGTTTTAAGTGTTATTAGGCAGTTAATGTTTTTTTAAATGGGATGCAACTGAGTTTTACTTTAATTTTCTTCTTATTATTTTAAGCCAGGTGATTTAAAAGGTTTTAAGTGTTAAACTAGACAAATTTTAATATGGTTAACTGCTCTGTGACTTAACTTTTAAATTGTCATTGGGCCTTAATATTTAGGTTCGGTGTGAGGGTGGGTGTCACTGGTTAGGTTAGTGTTGGTTAGGTTGGGATTGGGTTAGATCACGTCAGGTTAGTGTTGTTAGGGTTAAGTTAGGGTTGTGTTAGGTTAAGGTTTGGTTAGTTTAGTTAGTTTATAATTTATCTCTGTCCACACGCTTCATGTTCATTATCAGCTGATCACTTAGACAGGAAGTAACATTGGTTAGGACAGACACACACACACACACACATACACACACACACTTCTGTTTTCCATTTCAGCTTCATGTACGGTGAGCTGACCGACAAGGATACAACAGAGAAAGTTCGTCAGACCTTTGAGAACTACGAGACGAACTCCTTTGAGGTTCTGATGTACAAGAAGAACTGTGAGTCACAGGTCTCATATGCTCAAGGTCACGGAGGTAGTTTGGAAAAGTCTCTGTTGCAGAACACAGACAGCGATTCCCAGCATGTTCAGACATTTGTCTTCACTCTGATCTTCATTGAGCAGGTATGCCGGTGTGGTTCTTTGTGAAGATCGCTCCGATCAGGAACGAGCAGGAGAAAGTTGTCCTGTTTCTCTGCACCTTCAGCGACATTACCGCCTTCAAGCAGCCAATTGAGGATGACGCTTCAAAAGGTCATCACGCACAAACCCAACCCCCATGTCCTTTGTCCCTCTGACCCCACTCTCTCTTCCTTAGACCAAGGTGACCCTGACCCTAATCACAAGTTGGTCCTAGAGGACAGGTTAAAATTAAAAGTCTGTCCGTTTCCTTGACCAAAACTGAAGTTGGTAGCTGAACGCTCTGCCTGTGGTGGTTTTAGACGTTCTTGGAACCAGGAGCAGGTCTAAGCAGTGTTCGGCAGTGAAACAGTTGGCGTAAGAAAGTTCTATGTGGTCCCTTGGAGTGTTTGTAGAAGAAGACTCTTACAGGAGTCAAGGGGAAGGAGGGGGGTTTTTACTTGCTGTCAGCTGACAGGTCTTCAACTTTATGAATTGGACTGAAAGGGACGCAGACTGTTGATTGGAAGTGGATGGGGCTGGACTTTAGCAGAACAAGACCAGTGGACAATGAGATGAGTCCAGTCAAAGCAAGAGTAGTTTAAAAAGCAGTTTCACCATCAAATGTGTGTCAAAGTATCGGCTGAGACAAGTGGAGTCTACAAAACATTTCATCCAAAGTTCAACTTGTCATGTCGCTGCTAGGTCTGGGGAAACTTGCCCGTCTGACTCGCGCCCTGACCAGCAGCCGTGGGGTCCTTCAGCAGCTCACCCCTGCCATCCAGAAAGGAGAGAACGTCCACAAACAGTCCCGGCTGGCAGAGGTGAGGTTCACCCTTCTCCTGGTACGTTTCTTTTGCACCCGCTGAGCGCGTCATGAATCTGAATTATGTTCCTCTCAGGTTCTACAGCTTGGGTCAGACATTCTGCCTCAGTACAAACAGGAGACTCCTAAAACACCGCCACACATCATCTTGCACTACTGTCTCTTCAAGACCACATGGGACTGGGTGATTCTCATCCTCACCTTCTACACGGCCATCATGGTTCCCTACAACGTCTCCTTTAAGACCAAGCAGAACAATGTCGGCTGGCTGGTGGTCGACAGTATCGTGGATGTTATTTTCCTTGTTGACATCGTCCTCAACTTTCACACCACTTTTGTCGGCCCGGCTGGAGAAGTGATCTCCGACCCGAAATGTATCCGCATGAACTACGTCAAAACCTGGTTTGTAATCGACCTGCTTTCCTGTCTGCCTTATGATGTCATCAACGCCTTCGAGAATGTTGATGAGGTTAGAATTATTTCTATTGTGAAACACGGCACAGAGCAACACGCACAGTCATGTGACCCATTCCGGATCCACCCTCTGGACGGTTCAGAGGAAGTGACATCATTCTGGTGATCATGATAAATGATCATGGTCAAGTTTTCACCACTTGAATATTGTTGAATTTTGATTTTTAAAACTTTTTCATGATTCTCATTTGATCGCTCATCTCACTCACAGAAAACAATCGCTCTCAGAGACAGAGGGACATGTTTTCATCCCATGTCACCAACTACATCGTCGCACATATGAGCGCTGTGGGCGTCAATCAAAGCTGTAAACATTGAGTGGAGGAAGCACAGCTGCGGTTTAAAAGGATTGTTGTGATGAACAAAACCAGCAATCACGTCTTGTAACGCTGAAAGTTCCAAAGTTTGGAATAAAATTGTCCACTTGAACTTTTAGCTTGAGGTAAAAGTTTCTTGTCCCTCTGTCCTCCTCCTGTCCAGGGCATCAGCAGTCTCTTCAGCTCCCTTAAAGTGGTCCGTCTGCTGCGGTTGGGTCGGGTTGCCAGGAAGCTGGACCACTACATCGAGTATGGTGCAGCTGTACTGGTTTTACTGGTGTGCGTTTTTGGCCTGGCCGCGCACTGGCTGGCCTGCATCTGGTACAGCATCGGGGACTATGAAGTGATCGACGAGGACACCAACCACGTCAGGATGGACAGCTGGCTGTACCTGCTAGCTGAGACAGTCGGGACGCCCTATCGATTCAATGCCTCTGGTTCGGGCCGCTGGGAGGGGGGGCCAAGCAAAGACTCTGTCTACATCACCTCGCTGTACTTTACAATGACCAGTCTGACCAGCATCGGCTTTGGAAACATTGCTCCGAACACAGACGGGGAGAAGATATTTGCTGTGGCGATGATGATGATTGGATGTGAGTCTTTCAGTTTGATCACTAACTTGAACTACTCCTGAAAATAAGTGTGTGGGCGGAGGGGCATTAAAAAATCCTACAAGAACTCAGAAAGAACAATATTTGATTTAAAACAGGAACTAACAACTCAAAGAAATTAATAAACAAATTATTTGCTTTTGTTGGCAGCGCTGCTCTATGCCACCATCTTTGGGAACGTCACCACTATCTTCCAGCAGATGTATGCCAACACCAACCGCTACCATGAGATGCTCAACAGCGTTCGAGACTTCCTCCGATTGTACCAAGTCCCCAAGGGCCTGAGTGAGCGGGTGATGGACTACATTGTGTCCACCTGGTCCATGTCCAGAGGCATTGACACAGACAAGGTAACAGCACACACGCTGTCTGCCGTGGTGCTGTCTGTCCACTCAGTCCTCCGCTATAATGAAGCTGACCTATCCACAGGTGCTGCAGATTTGTCCCAAGGACATGCGAGCAGATATCTGTGTTCACCTCAACAGGAAGGTGTTTAAGGAGCATCCAGCGTTTCGGCTCGCCAGTGACGGTTGCCTGCGAGCCCTTGCAATGGAGTTTGAGACCATCCACAGTGCACCAGGTGACCTCATCTACCACGCTGGAGAGAGTGTGGACAGCCTCTGCTTTGTGGTGTCTGGGTCACTGGAGGTCATTCAGGATGATGAGGTGGTGGCCATTTTAGGTGAGTTTGGTTCTCTTATTGTATAACAAGTGATGAAGAGCTCAAATGTCGTTGAATTTTCTGCCCCGCCTCACTGAACAGTTATGTGTGAAATAAGATTCTATGAGCCTGGATTTTCTGAAATCGCTGATGGCACTTTTGTCTGGGCTCATGGATGTTGAACCATCAGGCAACTTGTGAAGGGGAGGTCTTGGCCCAGACTCTTTACCGAGGGGAACTTCTGCCCCGACACTAGGCTTGTCTTCCACCACTGTTCCCAGTCGCAGGAAAACCAGCTTCAGTAAAGAAGCCCAGACACTTCTGTCCCCAGCCACGTCCATCCATACTCTGGGAGGATCCAGACACACTTCCAGGACAGAAGAAGTCTGACCGGCAACTCTTCATGAGGAGAAGTAGCAGCGCCATGCTGACCCTTATTGACCCATACTAACCTTTATTGACCCTTCCTGACCCATACAAACCCTCATTGAGCCATAATGACCATTACAGACCCTCACTGACCTTTCCTGACCCACACTGACCCTCACTGACTCATATTGACTATTTGCATATCTACAGGTAAAGGTGATGTGTTTGGGGACGTTTTTTGGAAGGAGATCACACTGGCTCAGTCCTGTGCTAATGTCCGTGCACTGACCTACTGCGACCTCCACATCATCAAACGCGATGAACTGCAGAAGGTTCTCGAGTTCTACTCGGCTTTTGCCAACCACTTTGCCAGAAACCTACTGCTCACCTACAACCTAAGGAAGAGGGTGAGACAACCGAGCAACCAATGAATCATTATGTTGTCACATTAAAACAAAGTGATTATTTTCTTGACTGTCAAAATTCATTTCCATTTCTTCATTCTGGATCAGTCAAGACACGTCCTTGTTACCCGGGTAACACTGCCAGTCCTTCTACCACTGTACTGCACTTGCAGTCTTGTTAGTTATGTGTAATAAACAGATGAGACTTTTCTTATATTTCTCAAAGAGCCTTTGTGTTGTGACTTTGTAAAACTGAAAACACTGCAGAGACAATAACAAAAATCAAACATATGACACATATATTCTCACACTGGAGGAAGGAGGTTTCATTGTTGTGTGAAAAACAGCTCAATGACAAGTACAGGGCCACTGCATTGGTTTGTTAGCCATTCGGGTGCCAGCAGCACAAATGGTTTGTGATTCTGTAGAAAATTGACCAGATTCTCATTCTCATTCATTTAGTGGACAAATTCCAGTTGATGCGGCTCAGCGACCAGACATGGAACAGAGCTTGAAACATGTTCTGGTGCACTTTTAATGACTGAATATGAAGACGACAGAACATTGACCATTTCAAAACACTGGAGGTCAAGCAGTTATAATTATGATTATATACACATATAACTTAACAGAAAACATAATAAACGTCATGTTAGCATCATTTTGTGCAGCTCTACTGTAAACGAGTGAAATATAATATAAATGATTATGCCTCTGACCTGTCTTTAATAGATGGTCTTCAGGAAGATTAGTGACATGAAACGGGAGGAAGAGGAGATGCTCAAGAGCAAGAACGAGGCTCCTTTGAATCTTCCACCTGACCATCCGGTCCGCCGACTCTTTCAGCGTTTCCGGCAGCAGAGAGAAGCCAGACTGGCCAGCAGGCAGGTATGTCAGGGACTGAGTAACATGGAGAAGGGGGTCACTCACGTGGACTCACCCAGTGGACGGCAGGAGTCCACCAGCATCGTTATGTTAACTGAGAGCTCCACCTCCCCAGCCACACCTGGTTCCCCCAAAACCAACCCACGAGTGACTCTCCACAGTCCTGCTCGGCAAAACGTCCTGCATGGGACCTGCATGACGTCTGGTGACGGGACCAAAGCTAAAGGCTGGGGCAGGTTCAAGGAATCCGTGGTGAAGGCCGAGTCATGGAGCAGCGTTTCCAAGGCCGAATCCATGGAGACGCTGCCAGATAGAACTAAGTCTCATCCGCCGCTTAAGAAAACGGACTCGTGCGACAGTGGGATCACAAAGAGTGACCTCCGTTTGGACAAGGTCGGTGATGCCAGAACACCACAGGAGCCGAGTCCTGTTCAGTCCGGTGACAATGCGGTCTCTGGGTCCGAGCTCGACTTGCAGGCGTCTTTCCTGGAGCTGAAGCATGAGCTAAGAGGGGACATCAGATCTTTGAACAGTCGCATGTTGGTGCTGGAGACTCAGCTGGCTGAGATGCTTCGACTTCTCAAATCCAGGAAGGCGTCGGCGTCCTTGTTTGGGAGTTCACGTCCACCGTCCCCTGACTCGGACAGAGACAGTCTGTCTTAGCTGGACGTTATGAAAGAGAATTCAGTCCAAGACTCTTGTGTCTGAGGCATTTTAACAGACATTTGATCTGGAGCCGAGAGACGCTTCAAGAACAGAAACAGGTTTGACAGCGAACAGAGAACTGATTGGACCAAGTTCTTTTTCTCCCCTCGAGATACAGTTCATGATGGTAACAGCAATAAAACAGAAATTTAATAAGGTTGAAAAATGAAAAAAACATGAAGGACAGTTTGAGGAAAGAGGATGTAGGTTCGAACTTTGAATATTCGTGTTTCTGCTTCATTTGTCTGATACTTGTTTCTCTAAATTTGAGTCAGTGAAGATTGATTTTCAATTGATTCCTAGAATTTTTTCACAACAACAATATTAAAATAATATACTTGAGAATGTACTAGACAATAATAAAAAAATGATGATTGTTATTACTGCTTATTTCCAGCTATTTGCATCTTCAGCAGATAAACCAGAGCAGAGGTGAGAGCGTCAGGCAGCGACCGCCACAACTGCAATGCAGATGATCACATGAGGGAGGGGTCAGATGGTCACGAGGGAGGAGGCGGCTAGGGCCGATCGCTCTGCAGAGAACTGCTGCAGGATTCTCTGATGCTTTGTCACACATGAGAGGAAACAACCCCAATAGAATTTCCTTCTGTCTGTTCCGCATATACAAACACCAGAGGCCGTTGCACAGAAGTAGGACTCTGACGTCCAGGACAAAGGATTGACTTCAACCAGGCCAGGACAAGATTCATCAAATCAGAGGCCTGTTCCAGAGCATAGGCTGACAGAATCCTAAACTCTGAACAAAGTCTATGTTTTCTTTTCCAGAAAACAAGCTGGGTGAAATCCTGACTCAATTACTATGGTAACATGTTCTGTGAAGCAAACCTGCTGGCTGTTGGGTTCGCTTCATCTTAGCCCGACGCTGATAAGCTGCTGAGCCTGTTGAAAAGGAGAGATTCGACGGATCTGTTTGCTAATGAGGTGCAATTAAAGTGAAGGATGAACTCAACGCGCATTTAACCCCATTATAGACAGGGGTGGCGCACATCTTTCTATTTTTAAGGATAATTAGCATAATTACCGATTATTTGCGATAGGTCACCATGATTTTGTCATAAGAATTATAATAATCATGATTATCACGAGAGTTGTGGTGACAAGATTTGGGGGATCTGGAAGTAGGCACCTCCATGTTGACTTCAGCTGGTGCAATGGCAGAGGGAAGCAGTTTATTCTGCTTCTGCTTGTAGTTGTTCAGAAGATCTGCTGCTTTTGGAAAAACTGTGTCTCCAACGTGAGCTTTTGCTGGAAGCGTTGGATTTGACATTTGAAATGCTGTCTTGATCCATACAAATCTCGTCCGGAGGCTCCACAATGTGAATCTTCCCATTGGCTTCTGTGTGATCCCAGCTCCCCGTAGCTGACCTCTGTTGTTCACAGCCACATGGTCCCCATGAAGACCGTTTTCATTTTTAACCAACCGTGCGTTAACAACAGCAACAAACTCATTGATACTCTGCATTTCACCTCATCATGAGGCAGTAAACACATCAAGATGTTTTTACTTTGTAAGACTGAAAAACAAGATTAGAATTTGCAAGTGTAGTTTTTACCTCTTATGTCATGTTTATTATCTATCAAACCAACAATGACCTTTGGTTGTTTTTTTTCCAAAACGTCTCTATTTGGAAATCGCAACAGTGTGATTGGTGTCAGTTTATTCGTCCGTGATTGTACCTGGGGTTCACAGTCAGTTTTATGTTCTTCATCCATAGTCAATTATGTTAATTTGCACATTCCCGGTCTTGCACATGCATCCCGTTAGTTACCAATGCACTGGATGTGATCTTATACTTTGTGTGCACACACTAACATCATGGCCATTTATTAGTTGGCAGCAGTGACGTGCAGTGAGGTTCGGGGCTGGTGAGGCACTGACTCCTCAAGAGTCAGATTTACGATTGTAGGAACTGAAAAAAGCGTCTTATTTCAATATTTATCCAACAGCATGCAACTACTGATAACAACACTTCATGTCCCATCAGCATTCCTCTTTCAATTACACCCATAAACCAACACAAACATGTACACAGGAACATATTTGTCCTACAAAGAACTTTCTTTCAGCTATGGATAGAGCACCCGTCTTGTGTTTTAAGTCATTCATATCTACTGTAAACAAA
>JBBMJM010125493.1:0-11642 GCA_037832705.1 Centriscus cristatus
ACACACACACATGCAGATACAGTATGTGCTGTTGTCTTATCTCTGACATTTACATTCGCTTCCTGTTTTTCACCCTGCGTTATGCTCTCTCCTCTCCTCCATCCACTCCATGTACACACTTTCACGTAAGGATTACGATACCTGACATTGACGCAGTGCCACACCCACGTCTCTGGGAAAAATGTACGCCTACGTGTCTCTGGTCTGCAAAGAATAAACACATGCTGATGTCGCTAAAAGAGCTTCAGCTGGTCACAATGAAGTTGACAGCTGACACTGATTCCTAGGTCATACTCAATGTTAATCACTAGACTAGAAAAATAACCGGTTGCACGCACAACAAACAAACAAAATTTGACAAACTGCTCATTTTGTTGACCTCATTTGATCCACCCGTGGTAAATGTACGAAAAGAGTTACATATACAAACTTATTTTTGTTAAAAACTCACTGCAGAAAAGTAAATTAGAAGTAAAAATGTGTTTTCCTTATGCACTTTTCTTTGTAATTTACGGCTAGATGGGAAATGATTGAATATATGTGAAACCATAATGCTAAGTTAATTACCCATGTATTACCTTATGTATATGAAACATGTATTTCATCATAGCTGTGTTACATACTAATACTTATATGTACAAATGACTGACATCCCAGCTAGAAAGGGAAAATATTTTCACTGATGTCATAAACTCCCACAGGCATCTCTACAAATCCTGTACCTGGTGGTAGAGCGGGAGTGCATGGCAGCCACGACTGCAGAAGTGTGTGGCTGAAAGGCAGGAACAGCCTCATCCGTGTACATCCCTCCACTCTGACGGTGGTTTAAACTCACAACATCTGTCATCACCACCAGCCCTGTTTCCTGGGTTAAAACAGGCAAAGACAGAAACAATAACATACATTTTACTACTGCATCATCATCACTCATTTCTTATATTTCCATTTCACCTTCAACACTCGTCATCATCAGTTTCATCGTATCTGTGTGTGTTCTCACTGTGAACGCGAAGCGTGCATCCTTCGTGATGTCCCAGTGCCATGGAAATACAGACGAGCGCCTGCGTCTCTTGGACGACAGCCCAGGCCACCAGAAGTGTCCGTCATCTTTGGGAACGCCAAAAGCATCTGACACGTCAAAGTCAGCCAGCTCTTTAAACACCTGCACCAAGAAATCGCCCACACAAGCACGCCAACACAAGCAGATCATCCTATTACACCTTTGAAGGAAAGCTAGAGTAAGAGGTAGTGAAAAGTTCACTCTGAGTCACTTCGTAAAGTGATGACAAACCTTGTCTGGACTGAGCTGGAAATCCGGTTTTAACAGGTAAAGACTTTTATCCACTGTGGCAACACAAACACAAGAACCCTTCTCTCCCTGGACATGAAGGGTCACAGGGTCGCCTGGCATGGACTCGTTTCTTGACGGAGAAACAGACACCTGCACACACACACACACACACACACACACACACACACACGGAAAAATGACCTGATTCATTTATTTATTTATTTATAGTTTTCTTTTGACCACAAGACTGTAAATGAGGACTCTCCTGGATAAACTGCTGGAGGTAACAATAAGTACTGACTATTTTTATTCATCAGTTTCAAATACAGTTTATAATGTACCATTATAGTTATTTTCATTGTTTCTCTATAATTAGACTATATTTGCAAATACATAAGCTTTCTTCCAATCAATTATTTAGTTGGTTCAGTGCTGAAGAGTATTATTGTTTAGCACGACAAATAAATGGGGATAAGAGTGACTGAATAAAATAAGGTTGAAATGATGGTGACATCCAAAGTAAGACATAAATTAGCCCCGTTAATGGTTTCCGCTGCCTTCCTCTCCTGTGATGACCCCACTCATCTGCCTGCAGCCCGCATGGCCTCTTTCTCATCATGCCTTCACAACCCCCCTCCCCTGACTCTGACACACACACACACACACACACGCACGCAGAGTGTTGTAATGGCATACTAGGGAGCTGTAAATGCTTCAGGGAGTTAACTCCAGTTAATGCAGGCAGGAACTGGGAAGCTCTCCCAGGCCAACACAGCTGTTTGTTTACAGACTGTACACTGTGGACAGAGCTGGTGCATGGGATCAGCTCCAAAGGGGATACAGAGTATGTACTTTTTCAGCATTGCTTGATGCAATTATTTCTATGCAGCTGCAGTATGCTAATTTATTACAAACAAAGTCCTACTGACAGTTGGTTTAAAACATAAATGTGTGTTAATAAGTCGTATTGACAACTGGTGTTGAGGTAACACTGATGTTACAGTAACAATACATTTTCCATTGTGTGTGTAGAGTGTGGGAGGGGGCCAGACCTGGTTCTCAAAGCTGGGCTGTATCGGGATTTGCAGACTGTCTGTGACCCCTTCGCCATTGTCCCTGACATAATAGACAAGGAGACGACTGAGGGGTGCCATGCTGTGACTGACGGGGAACTGCAGGTACGTCACACAGCTATCCATCTCTGCTTGGTGTGAAGAGTCTGCGAGACATGAAGTTGACTTCATGAAAGTCTTGACAGCTCCTTCATGTAGCAACGATTTGCTGCTGTCAGTGAATGGATCCATCTTACCTGAAGCAGTCGGAGGCAGCTGGGTTGCGTGAATGTTTTTGTCAAAGGTGACTGTCGCTCTTTTTCCTCTGTGTGAGGTCGTTAGATTTGCTGACTGTTGGCCTGAGAGGATGATGTTCCCCCTTGATGCCACCTCGTAGTGCAGGGTGAAGTTACAGGGACAGGTGGATTTGAGGGCCACTTCTCCCTCTTGGCCAACCTGTGTGCAGTAGGGTGTGAATACACAGGACCGTATGAAAAATGATTCAAAGGGCAGCGCTGGTCGACCTAAACGCCACTAAAAGTCTTTATTAAATGTTTGTTTACCCATTCACACTTACATGTGCTATGCAACATGTTCTAAAGCGGACGGTACACAGCACAGAGTCCGTGTCGTAAGGGTCATTGCTTTTTAGATGAAGGCTCAGTTGGCATGTTCACACCATGCACCCTCACCCTCTAACTAGAGAAATCAGTAGCATAATAGCATAGTTGCCTATGCTACATAGTTGCTGAATAGTTGCCTGGGCAATGATGCTATTAGGCTCACCAAATGAACTTGTTCTGGTCTAAAATGATGGCATGTTGACAATGAGACAACGGAGAAAGAAAATGCGCAACTGAAAAACTGAAAAAAAATTGTCTAAAGTCAATGGAGCAGTATTTGTGTGTTAATTAAGATTGCAGTGTGTTTCTATCACAGACAAGCGAGACACATAGATGGAGATGTGGGACCTAAGCGATCTTAAACTAACAGAGATCAACGATGAACTGCAGATCCATTAATAATATGAAGCCCATGTTAAAATCAGCGTCATCACTCAGTAATGAAATTTCACCTTCCACTTCTCTGGACCAGCACTCTGCCATGTGCTCCAGGTTCACCACTTTTAAAGGAAATGAGAGGAGCCACTCTGATTGGCTGATTGAATGATGTGACCAAAACAAACCCAGGACAGAGTATGTCCAACCCTTATAGACCCTCCACCATGGACAGGGTCTAAAAACACACCGTCTAACTAGTAAGTGACTGAGACACGCCCATGTGCTGCACATCTAATGCTGCTTTCAGACCATCTGTGTAAGTGCCGTGCTGCTAACACACATTGATACATATTGATGACGCAGCATCGGGAGCAATTTGGGTTCAGTGTCCTGCTCAAGGACACTTTGAAATGGACTCCGAAGGAGCTTTTGGCTGCTGGACAACCACTGATCCACAGCCATGCCCATGAAACGGAAAACTGAAGGCAGACGGGACTGACCTGAAGAGGCGTGCTGGGGCTTTGGATCTGGATGTGACACCTGCTGGGCGAGTACCAGCTACTGATGGACAGGTAGCTGGGGAGGTACTGTTCTCCAACGGCCTTACCCTCAATGGACGTCACCTTGGTCTAAATCAAAACATCACAAGTCATCCTACAGTAAAGGTTATTTCAAACGAACGATTTTAAACGTTTCTGTCCCTCCAGGCACTGACCTCCAGCCACACGTACTGAGCTGCAGTCGGGATGGACGGGATCTCAAAGGTGGCCTGGCCGTCCTTGGAGACCAGTTCACTGGTGTAGACATTGTCCTTGGGGGTCAGCTCGGCCTTAACACGCACCCTCACTCCATCAGCCGGGCTCCCATCAGGATAGGTCACCTCAATCTAAGGTGTCACGACAGTAGGTGGGAAAAAGAAAAAACACGAAAAAGGGTGTGACGAAGAAGAATAAACCCCACAGTTAGTAAACATTAAAGCTCCATAACAGAGGACTTGTTTCTGTGGGTCTTACCTTCCCCTTGTAAGGCAGGCCGGGCTTGAACTGTTTGCGTGTGTCCTTGGAGTACTTAATATCGATAAGTTGCTTATGGACGGGCGTCGCATCATCAAATGTGGTTTGCCTGCTTCCATCTATGCTGGTCAGTGATGCCCAAATACTCACTGTGCCCCTGAAATGATCAGCCACATCTAGGGGCATCATGTCTTTGACACACAGACTGAAGTTTGCAGTGCCTTTCATCTGTGAGCACAGAAACCACCATGACTATGTAGTCTCGAACACCAATAATAATGTGGTTTAAGTGGGAAAATCATTTCGGAACAATTCAGATGATCCAATCAAACAAACAACAAAAAACTGACCTCCATGGTTTTGATCACAGGGTGGCCCATCTCATGACGGTAGTAACCAACTCCGTTCACTGTCATATTCACTGTCAACTTCCCCGTCACAGGTTTCCCAAAGGTATACCTACGGGATATTTCAACAAATGGATATGTGGAGTCAGCGTTATCGAACAAATACCATTTCGCCACTGAAGCACTTGAATGTAGAGCTCAACACGTTTTTTTCATGGATGATGAGCCAAACATCATCCATGAACGCTGAAGTGACTCACCGAGCCCTGACAGTGGCCTGCTCACACGTGTTGAGGTCGCGGATGTAGCGGGGAGGATCAATGACCAGCTCAAACTTTGGCACAACTGCAAGGAACACATCACTTTTTGTGTACTGATTTGTCCTTCTTACTGCATTTCTATCAAGTGATGCATGAAATGCATTTTCAAAAAAAAAGAAAGAAAAAGAAACACAGTTCTTAATGTTGTTATTATCATTATTGCGTATGCATATAGCTTGCATAGAGCCTGCCGGCTCTACGGGATAATATGACTGACATCATCGTTAAACGGAGCCTTATGCCACGTCCTCACCATATTTCTGCACTTCAAACGACTTGTTGTAGGTGTGGCCTTGCACCTCCACAAAGATGAACCACTCTCCGAACACAGGCTGGTCAGACAGAGGGAAACTCATGTTCACAACCCCTACATGGGAGATAACACACATTTCAACACACACTCGACACACTGCAGCACCAACTGACTGTGTTTATAAAAACTGACCCTGTCCGCGTGAAAGTGAAATAATACACATAAACAAATTGCTTTATTAAAAACATCTAGAAATGATGTCTACGATGATGTCTCACCACAGCAGATGGATTTTAGACTCTTCCACTGGACCATCCTGGACCCTCTGGGATCCTACAGATAGATCAAAAGGTCATTTTATCACTGCAGTTGAATATTGTCCAGACATGTTCACATCATACATTAAGTCTGTTGAGCTGGGTGTGACGGTCATTGTCACAGAGATCTTTGTATTTAATGTTCTGAATATAAACGTGAACTCGGCGTTCACAGGCAGGTAGAAAGTAAACATCGACATTTGTTGTGCTTTAGGTCATGTATGCGCCTCCCAAAGCTGTTTATGAAGCAGCTGCATGCTGTTTGCCCTACAAATGTCTCAGGATCTGGAAAGAGAGACAATAAAGGAGCAAGGTCAGCAAGTATGGGAGGGGGGGACGGGGAAGACCACCCTATTATCTAGGTGAGCTTCCCTGATTTTTACTCTGTAATCTCTGAACAAGCTGGGAACTAAAATTGCCACTGTCCCCACCCGGATATGACTCTGCCAACGCTGGGTGGTCCCACTAGCCCTCCACTCACCAAAACATATGCCTCGATCTGCATGAGGGAAAAAGTGAGAGAGAGGAGAACGAAATCTTGTGAATTAGATAGACATGACAACGAAATGGAAACTTGTGCCTGTTTCCAGCATCTCGCAAACAATCATGCGTCTGTGAAAGTGAGCACTGCCCTTTACCAGCAGCACAACTTGGGCTGCAAACATCAACAAACTCAGTTGCACAGTATATTTGTATATTTGGAGCCTCTACTAACATTCCATGAGAAATGACTGAGTCAGCTCCTGTAAACAGACGTGTCTCTGGGACTAAGTTCCTTCTCTTAATTCTTCCAATCAGGGGTGAAAACACAAGAGGAAAAATATTTTGCATTTGATCTCAGAAATGTGACATTACCTTGTCATTAACTGGCCTCAGGTCAGGGGTGACGGTATAGACATTGATGAGCACTGAAGACAAGAGAGAAAACGGGATATTGTAACAATCCAGACATAAACAGCTCATTGTGCTTCAGCCTTTGTCTAATGCTTCTGAAACCCAACTGACAAATCAGGGGCCAACTGATCTATTATTCAGTCACTGATCAGGAGGAATTCAGTCTTTAATATCTTTAATGTCGTCTTCATCTCATTCCCTCCCAAGTCACTAAGAGAGAACCTTTATGTGTGGGCTTGTAGACGGGCTTGTCAGTCTGGATGAACACCGCTGTGCCCTTGCTCTCCACTGTGATGGTGGTGTAGTTGTGGAAGATGTAGCCTCCATCTGTGAGGTGACGGTTCCCCCACACCTTCAGATGAGCCTGACCTCTCAGCCCAGAGGGAACCTGGTGACATGAACATACAGAGACGGTGTGGGTGGAGTGAAGTTTACAGTGAGGGGATAGCAGGAAGGGGGAGATTCAAGTGCATCTGTTCCAACTCCTGGGCAGCAGACCATACATGCACTTCAACAGCTGCTGTGTATTACATCTAGGATGTTACCTTATTCCCAACAAATGAGCGGAGGCAGATGTTGCATTACAAATGGTGTTGGTATTGATTTGCATGCTGCCTGAGGACAGTGTCCTCACTCCTATCCTGCTGTAAATATGCATATAGAAGACTGGTGAACAAATGACTGTTAGACTCACCTTCAGTTTGATGATGCCTTTGTCTAAAGTAGAAACAATGAGATAAGCAGAGTGGGACATGAGTTACCTCAGCTCTGACTCATCCAAATCACATGTTAAATGCAGCAGGCCACTGTCGCCGCATCCCACTGACCTGCCTTAATGTGTACAATGAAAGAAATTGAAAGCAGTAATAAACTGCAAAAACAACAGTATTTATTGAGGTTATGAGGTATGGTGGTGAGTTAATGTTTGAAAATGGGTAATAAACTATGCATTTGTTTTCGGGTAATGTACAAACCTACTATATCTAGCTAGCTAACACTACGAATATTATCAAAGCAACCTAGATAGTTAACAATCTGTTAAGAATCTAGCTAACGAGCAACCTGGAAGGATGGGTTGTTTGTAAACAACCCGTGTTTTCGGGCTATGTGCAAATAACCTAGGTAATTTGCATGTTAACCAGTGTTTCACATTATCAGTAACAGATACACCTGATATAATCAATCTGTGACGACAACCAGGCTGTGGGATGTGACAAACAGGTCAACTAATAACTCAGAAAGGTTTGGTGTCGGTGTAACCTGAGCGTCAGAATGAGTTCTCACCAAGAACTGAGCTGTGGCCGAGCGCAACCGCCTGTCCCTTCACCGACAGCTGCACCTGGACACGTGTCTCTGTTTTTGCGTTGAAGATGGTTACACTCACGCTCTCCTCCACTCCCGCTCGGAACACTGAGGGAGCAGCGACCAAATAACCCCTTCAAGGAAGAACGAGGAGGAAGGAGGAGCAGGGAAAGAGGGGAGAAATTGGATGGAGAAGCAAAGGAAGGGACATGGAGAAGAGAAGCGGGTGAGCTCAGTACAACACAGACAGAAAGCAAACATCAGGTTACGGTACATTTTTAAGGTACATTTCTCAAGAGAAAAAAAAAATCTCCTTTGCTATGTCTTTGTCTCATTTTTCCTGGTCTATACACACACATAAACAAAACACACAAACATTCCTCATGGATTTGTGCCTGTGAGATCAGGTTTTAATTGCAATGCCACCAGGGGGATGGTACCTGTGGGGCAATGAACTTTGTACGCCTCTGTGTTTTTCTAGAGGTGGTCTGCCACCTCTGACCACACTCCTGGCGTCTGTTTTGAACGGTAACGACTAAGATTCCACAGTCGTTTTGACATTTAATTGAGGGAAGGGGGCCTGTCAGTGAGGTCATGGAGCAAAGGTCATTCTTTGATGCTCACAAACTGGAAGAAAAGGACCAAATAAATAAAACAATCGGCCATCTGGCAAAGAAAGCTCAGACTCAAAGGCACAAGAGGTAATGATAACAATGGGTAGAGGGTTATATCACTATTCAACAGTATCCTGCGCTGAAATGATACACAAACACTGGAGAATACCGCCTAGATTTTTGTTTGTAATCCCCCGGTTTCAACGTAAGATACAGTGTGGGTCAGGCTCCAGTACACGGCAATGAATAACATGAATGAGGTGTTTATTTGAGTGGTTCGAGAAAAGCTGACGCAAACTGGTTACGTCATCCACATGTGGCAGACAACAGTTTACCTGTATGCACACTAACTATCTACTTTCCTCAGACACTCTCTCCGACTCTTCTAAGGCTGATAAAAGCTCTCGCTCGCTTAACTGACGATCACACAAATTAAAAGTGAGCAAAAGCCCTGAGCACGCATCCAAGTGCATGCCTGAGAGAAGGATCAGGTGGTTGGCATTACAGAACTACAGCATTACAGCCACAGGCAAGTGTGGCTCCTGGGAGAGAGAGAGAGAGAGTCATGAGAAAACCTCCTGGAAAATAAGGCTTCAAGTAAGAGGAAGATAATACGAAGAAACTGCGTTTGATCTACAGTGAGATTAAACAGCTCTCAGATGAGCCGGGATCAGGTGGTGTAGACCATGCGTTTCAGTCACATGGCTTCAAGTACACATTGTTTTTGCAGTTTTTTTGTCCTAAAATGGGAACTGTTCAGTGCCTGAGAGGCGGCTTCAGTTCTCAAGGGTTGAAGTTTTAGTTGGTTCAGCTACATCTCGTGATGCACAGCACTGGACCAAATCATTCTGGATTGTATTTGTCAAGTCAGTTTTGTTGATTCTCCCTCCAGATCATCCTGGAGGAAAAAAGAAGTTTGCATCTCTTTATTACCAAAGCTCCCAATATCAGCTCATGTCAAAGGTCATCAACAATAAACTATACATTGAGTTTATTATATTAAAATGAAACCTGCCTGGGTTTAATTCAAGGCCTGTCAACAAACATGTTGCCAGCTCCTGACACCATCTGTCAAGTATAGAACCGTCGGTGGAAATATCTGTAAATATGAATGAACCTGGTGCGATAATCCCATGTCTGAACTGACACACACAAATAGTAGTAGTGAATAATAGTAAGTAGTGAGTGAATAATAAAAAGCCCTGCCAGGTTACTTACAGTCTGTCCTGTGCACAACCTCTGCTCACGGTGCAGATAAACAGGGTCCAGGAAAGACTCAAAGCTGTCAGAGACGACTGGAACATGTTGAGATGTCTGCTGTGTGGAGCAGCCAGGATCACACTGAGTAGAACTTCCAGCAGTGAGGGTCTACAGCCCCCTCAGTATCTCCATGGAGCGTTTGGTCCCCAACCAAAGATCAACTTTTTCGAATCATCCCACGCCAGGAAAAAAAAAAAAAACAATTCAGCAAAATCGTGCAGTTCTTTGCCTCCTTCGTTTAGAAACCGGAGCTCGCGGACAGTCCTCTCCCATGTGCCTTCACCCGCCCCGGTTCCTTTCTCTCATATTTCAACATTACAATTTGCGAGCGTCCTCCCACTTCACAAGTGACACCGTTAACCTTGTGTCGGACATGAACGAGCCGTTTCCCGGAGAGGTCCCGGTGATGTGTCGGGTTTTCCTCCGCCGTGAGGCTGATGTTCATCCACAGCAGCAGCAGCAGCAGCAGCAGCAGCACCAGAGGTTCTCGTCAACTTCTCCGCAGTGAGAACAGACTGAGCTCCGGTCCGAGCAGCAGCTCCACTTACCTGACCGCTCCACGTCCTTCTCATTCACGTTCACCGGATGTTTCACTCGGGACAGAACTTTCAATAAGACTTTTTCTGTGTCTCTGACGCGCCATCAGATCTCTTTGCCGGGAAAGCGTCTTAAACTCGACAGATTACTGAAGGAAAGTAGATTAATCTGAAAATGTGGTCACGTATTTGCTGGGGTGGATGGTGACCTCTGCTGATCTTTGCTGCCCCCATGTGGTGATTTGGAGACGGCGCACGATGAGAAGAAAAACATTTATTGAAACAGGAGGTAAAGGCACTCATTCATTTTATATTTAGTCGGATTTTGTGTCAAGCGCAGCCGTGGATGATGCTCCTGACAGTGAGATCCTTTTGTTTTTCAGACACCGTGTTGTGATACAGCATACAGTGTAGTTTTCCTGGTTCCAGCTCGGTGAAAGCAGCCTTGGAGAAGACCGCATGTTTGTCCTGGTGGATCTCCACTCCATAGGACAGGCACAATCTTGCTGCGAGAGCTGCGTCCAAGAACATGAGCTGAGACAGTCGGTCCAGGGGGAAGCGACAATTGGCGCTGCTGAATCCATGGCTGTAAATCAGCAGCAAATCTCTGCGAATTGACACCAGGTGGCGGTGAAGGGCACAGCTCTGCAGGAAGGTCAAACCCTGGGCCAACCGGAGGAGGCGGACAGGGTTTCGCTCCAGAAAAGCCCGGTTGATGGCGAGAGCGAGTGAGATGGTGGGAGTTCTGCGAAGCTGTGCAGGGAGCTGCATGATGTGCCGCATGGCGCTGTTTGAACCTTTGTGACACGAGGAGAAAGGGAAACAAAGTCAATGTTAATACTCTTTTTTTTTCGGCAACAAACTAAGCTGAGATTGACGAAACAACCACACAGAGTGTCATGCGCCCGCCATGGGGATTCAACTTATTTGACTTCTCACAGAGCATCTACTTTCTGTGTGAAATGCTCATAAAAACGTCTAAACATGGAAGAAACAGCAACCACGTTTTTTTTTTTTTTAATCAAATGAAAATAAACAACCTAGGTTATAGAGCAGACAGAGAGACTCCAGCTCCTCTTGGTTTGGATGGGGTCCCGTTTCCTTTGCGTAGCAGTCCAGCAGCCAGCTCAGGTTCTCCTGGAGGTGCGTGTCATTGATGCACGGGTCGTACAGCCTCAGGGGCTCACCACACAGACGGTAGGAGGCATAGATGAGGAAACGCACGGTCCGTTCCAAAATGGAAACACAGTCCAACCCACACACCCTCTGGATGATCATGTCCTGCTTCACGCTCCGCAGACGATCGAACACAAAGCTATATACCTACAAGACATTAACACAATATATTTCATTTTTATGCATCCAAGACACCAGTTTCAACTTACCACCCATGTCTGGACATGATCTTACATCCACTAATGGTCACTGACACTACATACTAG
>JBBMJM010125522.1:0-13409 GCA_037832705.1 Centriscus cristatus
AGAGAGAGAGAGAGAGAGAGAGAGAGAGAGAGAGAGAGAGAGAGAGAGAGAGAGAGAGAGAGAGAGGTCCTTTTATAGAGCCAATAAAAAAGCAACACATCTCTCTTTTATTAACCCATTGCCCTGTTGACAAGGCTCCGGGCCCAATACTGGTTGAGGCTGCAGGCTCCTATGAGGACAAGGACAGACAAGTCCTGTGTAAGAATCAAAACACTGCCGGACATAATGACACGTAAACTGAGTGTGTGTACGTCTGTTATTGGAGGCGCCCTCGTTGTTACATTAAATCCCTGCTTGTTGGAGACAATTCGTTCCATTGTCAGTGTTTGCGTCTGCAGCGTCTTCGCTCACAAACCAGCACGTCAGGCGAGTAAAAGTACGAGCCCCTTGTATTACCGGGACATCAGTCACTGTCAGTCGAGTCTGTCATTAATACGAGGGAAAGTAAAGACACGGGTTTGAGTGACAGGCACTTTTACCCACAAACAGATGTCAGCGCTTCGTTCAAAGTGAAGCAGCAGCAGCAAGTTGAGGAGGAGACGTACTGTATATCAGCTCTCAAATACAGTCTATTTTTGGCGACATCTCTCTGTCACTCGGTGATAAGGTGCTCCTCAGGGGAGTGTTTTGATTCATATTCATGTGATGAAATTCACAGTAATGTAATGATCCCCAGGAGGGAGCGTCACCCACTCTGTTACTGAGTCACAGAGGGCGTTTGAAGCCTGTTGCCTCGGGGACATGAACCTGAGCCAGAGGACAGTACCCTCTCCCTCACATGGCTCGTCGACTGCTCCTCACATCCCAGGCATGATATTGAGAGAGCCTTTGCCATCACATGGCAAATAGCACATTTCACAGCTTGAAATGCGAACGGAGCTGCGAGCAGGAGGAGCTCAGTCGTGGTGTTCGTGGAGGAACGGGCTCTGTCTGATTGTGAGAGTGTGAACGGTCAGCGCGCGGCTGACTGTAAATATGGATAAAAGAAGGTGTGTGGGAGAAAAATGCACTTTCTGGAGACGGCATGTACATAAAGTGGTCAAGAGACAAAAAACAAGGATGAAAACACTTCAGTCATCTGACGTTTATCCGCTTCTTTTCTAAACAAAACACTCAAGAAGATGATGTAATGCTTTTTAGTCCCTCCACTCATTCAACAGCTTTTCACTGGTGTCTGTCAGCCAGGGGAGGGGGCGGAGCTTAGACCATCCAATTGGGTGTACATTTGCTACTGCAGTTGGTCAACTTCCAGAGGGAATCACGTCACGCTTGTACCCTCCGAGTGACTGAAGTGTGTTTCCATGTCAAACGACAATGATACCAGCCATGAACATCATAATTTGTAAGGCTGCATGTCTTCACCCTCTTAAGATAATGGCAAAATAATGTCATATTTCCATTTTTTGTAATTTTTTTTTTTTTCAAAATGAACAGCAGACTGTAGAAAAGCGAAGAAGTGTAGAAAAATGACATAAATCATTATTGTAGGAAAGGTATAACAGTGAAAATGTAGCATTATTAATTATTATTTGTATTATTTGTTATAAAGCATTAGTTCATAAGACGTTCAGCTTCCTGAACCTGTTCATTAGAAAGTGAGCCATCTCTGTTCTTTCAAGTGAGTGTGTTAGAAATTATAATTTGACATTCTTTTCAGGTTAGTATACTGGATTATAAATTGATGGCTGATTCTTAAAGTTGCAAGCACGATAAAGATGAAGAAAACATGCAAAGGTGTCTCGTAATGGAGACATTGGATAGTCCAAGTGAGCAGAAAATCAACATATTTAGGACAAGGTCACACAGACCTAAACACACACACACACACACACACACACACACACACACACACACACACACACACACACACACACACACACACACTCATGCCTATAGACGGACGATCTTAGTCTTTGCACATGGTAATTACCAACAGAGAAACAGCTGGTGCTCATTTTCTGTCTGCTCGTTCAATGTCTCGGAGAAGCACAAGATCATTGAAGCATTACATCGGTGGTCTGATCCATATCGACTTTGCTTTCCAGCTGATGATGCTGGCAAGAGTGAGAAGCGCAGTCAGAGGGGCCTCAGGACAGGGACAAGTGAAAGAATGACCGCGACTTGTATCCTAGCGCTCCTTAAAGTCAGGGAGGGACGTGACACAAGCTCTTCTTTGATCTTTTTTTGTTTTTGGTCTTGTGCGGTATTCATGCAGACGATGACCAAGCCACATAAATGTGTGGTGAAGTGGTTCAGCACGGTAATATTCTGCTCAACCAAAGAGTAAATTCTCCCATCGCAAATACAATTTTATGAAAAACAAATCGACATCCGGACTCTGTTAACTTCAGTTCATGCTCTCTATTGGCCTTATTTTTTATTCCACCTATTTCCTCAGTCCACAAAGGGAGCAGCTGAGCAGCCTATGAACATCCTGCCCTCCTCACTCTGAGTTCCTCCTCCCTCTCCATGACATAAAAAGAGGAGGGCTCCCAGGGGCAGGGGTCCTCTCAGCAGACTCTGGAGACTGAGCGTCCAGCACTAGAGAGGAGATCCAGCTGGGAGGCTGACGGAGCACTGATCTGACACTCTGACTTTGTCACTGACACGGTGACAAAGAGGACAGCAGCTGCTGGAGATGAGTGCACTCAGAACAACATTCCTCCGCTTTGGGAATCCTCCTCTGTCCTGAGAGCTTGACAATTACTGACCTTTGTGCTGAGAAGCCAACATTTTGGAGGATAACTGCTTCAAAGGGGAGTTTGGTAAGTGAGAGTGAAATGCAGAGGAACTTTGGATTAGTTACGTAAATGTCTGAAAAGTGTCAAAGTGACAGCGTCATGCTGTTTCTATCGGCCTTTATTCTTTTCTTTGAACCCCTCGTCGATTATCAGTGTGCCACAATAGTATGATAAAGTACAACTGATTGTGTTTGTTTGACGTTCCGCTCCCGTTTGACAGCTTCATTAAGATCACGTGCTGCAGCTACACATTAACCAAACCTAGAACCATTCTTCACCGTGTGGAGAAGAAGAGAGAACGTCTTTTGTTGTTCTGGCAGCACATGATGGCCCATCCCTTCACAAAGACACTCTGACTTGTCATCTGTCTGTGGATTGTGCAGGAAGACTGAAATTACACAAAGGAGACGTTCAGAACCTTGTCGTTCCAAGGTGGATCTTAGAATCACGGATTTCTTGTCATTTGTGTTGTAGGTGTCTCAAAGACGACTGGTCCTCATTGGAAAAAGGTTCATATTCAGTATCCAGGATGAAGTCCCATCTCCTCTGTTTGGAGTTACTTCTTTTGGGGGGATGTTTCCTTGCAGCCAGTGGGCAGCTGAAGCCAAAGGGTCAAGGCCCCCCAGAGGCTCTCGCTGTCACCCAAAGACTGGGGCTTGTTGAGCGGGACGTTCAGGGTCCGGTGAGACCCAACATCACAATGCCACGCCGCAGAATGCCGCCGATGTGCACTGGACCCACGGAAATCCGAGACACATTTAAGTACATCAACACAGTGGTCTCGTGCCTGGTGTTTGTCGTCGGCATCATCGGAAATTCTACTCTGCTGCGGATCATCTATAAGAATAAATGCATGCGCAACGGGCCCAACATCCTGATCGCCAGCCTGGCCCTGGGAGACCTGTTGCACATCATCATTGGGATTCCCATTAATGTTTACAAGGTGAGCGCTACTGTCAGAGGACGGCGTCTCCATAGAAAGCAGGTTATAGCTAGACGTGTGTTTTCACACACACACGCACACACTCACAGGGGATTCCATGTACTTTTGCAGGTTATTACTCGGCCGGTTCTTGAGCCCCTCAGTATCCCATTTTGTCTCTGGCATGTTATCATCTGACAGGAGTGTGTGAATAAGCCGAGGTTTCTGTGTATTTGGTTAAGGGGCAAGCATGTTAAAACAACTGCTCGTGGTATGCACACATATGATTCCAATAGTTCTACCTTCAGTCACACAATGCGCTCCACGAGCTTCTGCACCAAGTATCTGTGGTGTGTCTGGTGACCAGCCAAAAGCCATAACCCTTAACAGAAAATTCCCTGGAGCCAGTAAATTCCAGTTAACACTTGTTAATTTCGGCTTGCCCGAAGCTGGAAGCTACAGTTGTTTGCTTACGGCCACCATGGTCGACCGAATTCATCTGCTCTTCTGTGTCCGTCCGCTCCCCTTCAGCTCCTGGCAGAAGATTGGCCCTTCGGGGTGGCGCTGTGCAAGCTGGTGCCCTTTGTGCAGAAAGCCTCAGTGGGGATCACAGTTCTGAGTCTGTGTGCTTTGAGCATCGACAGGTAACCCCGCGTTTCAAACACTTGCATGCGCTTTCTCTTCTTCTCATGTTACCCCCATATTTTCATTTCCTTCCACATCAGCATCCCGTCGGCAGACAGGGATCACAAGAACATTGAAGTAATGACCTTTGACCTTCTGGCTGCTGTCTGATGTATGTTATTCTTCTGTTAGGGCCCCTGAAGCACACATGAATGCCAGAGGTGCTGATATCTTGGGCTCAGGACAGATCAGACACATCTTTTGTGTAGGATAACAAATGTAGCTTCCTACTTACACTTCACTGACGATTAATTGATTTCTTGCCACCGGGCAGATGAGAACTTTGACTCTGTACAACAAAACATGAGGCTGACCCCAGAGGGCAGTTTGCTCAGCTAAGCACAAAGGTATTCTTTTTTTAACATGTAACATGTGTTGGATCTCCCAGGTATCGTGCCGTGGCCTCGTGGAGTCGAATCAAAGGAATTGGCGTTCCGAAGTGGATGGCTATTGAGATCGCGCTCATCTGGATATTATCTATCATCCTGGCGGTGCCAGAGGCAGTCGCCTTCGACATGATCACCATGGACTACAAAGGAGACCAGTTGAGGATCTGTTTGCTGCATCCCATGCAGAAAAATGACTTTATGAAGGTGAGATGCTCCTTGTTTGCAGACATATGAACACGTAAAACAAACAAACACAACTGTGCATGCTCTTTATCTGTAAGTGCACATTGAATCCAGACATGCGGACCCTCAGAGAGACACAGATGTGCCTACTGGGACACATGCTAGCTTGTGCACAATCAGTTGTACACTTACTGTGAGGGTTTCCTGCCTGGTCAGGGTTACACAGAGTTTAAAGAAAATGAAGCTGTAAAAACAGTAATATGAGAGGAGTTACTCTGTTTGCCAGCAGAGACTCCTGCAGCATTGTGTGTGTCTTCTTGTCTTTAATTCCGCTGAGGTCTTGACAAAGAGCCTTTTAAATCACCCTAGAGTGTCCGACTCCCTTCCAGGTCAGACTGGAAGAAATTTTCCTTCAATTGTACCTGACAGAACACATATTGATGTTGTTTTTTTCTAGTTTTATAAGTCAGCCAAGGACTGGTGGCTGTTTGGTGTATATTTCTGCCTCCCGTTGGCCTGCACTGCTATTTTTTATACCCTGATGACCTGTGAGATGCTGAGGAAGAAGAACGGCGTTCAGATCGCGCTCAGTGATCACCTCAAACAGGTACTGTTCATCTCAACTTCCAGGCACACATATCTTTCAGTTCTTAGACATAAGATCTCTGGATGAGCAAACATGTCTTTGTGTATGTTTTCTTTTTAAGCGGAGGGAGGTGGCTAAGACGGTGTTCTGCCTGGTTCTGGTCTTTGCTCTGTGCTGGCTCCCTCTACACCTCAGTCGCATCCTGAAACTCACAATTTACGATGAAAAAGACCCAAACCGATGTGAACTTCTCAGGTAGGCGAAGAAATACTTCAATGCAGATACAAGTGATTTTCTACTGAAGGTTCAACGTAAATGCAAAGCTTCTTGAACCGTTTAGAGCACAGGCATGGTTGTGGTCTCTTCTGAAAGACAACACTAGCGTAGTCGTGACAACAGGAAATATCCCATCAGAGGGACAGCCGAATGTTGAGTGGTTAAAAGTCCCAGAAACTAAGTATTCACCATGTGTCCTTTCATTATTCAATCATGTTTGGTTGTTCGTAATGAGGCACGGGGATGCAGGGACGAAGTGAATATCAGTGAATATGTTTATGGTGCTGAGATTCATTTCCCCTTCTGACAAAATAATGCAATAAATTCCAAGAACAAGGACGTCTCATTTGTCTCTGCGTTCATCTCCTGTAGTTTCTTTTTGGTGTTGGACTACATCGGCATCAACATGGCATCGGTCAACTCCTGCATCAACCCCATCGCCCTGTACATGGTCAGCAAGCGTTTTAAGAACTGTTTCAGGGTAAGCTGCATCTCCATCTCCATCAATAGTCAGAAGGAGGGAACGAAGATGTGTCTCCTATCACGTTGTCCTCCACTGCACATGTATTCTGACTCTCCCCTGCCTTCTCTAGTCCTGCCTGTGCTGCTGGTGCCTTCCTGCGGAGATGCTGATGGATGAGAAACAGTCTTGCATGAAACTTAAGGTCACCGAACGACCATCTGACCAGAGCAACTCCCGTTTGACCAATAAGTCCACCACAGCATGAATGAAGCGCAAATGAAGACCCGAAGTTGGGACAAGTGAAAGAGGAAACGTGGATATGTGGAAGTGATTCGTGCCATCTACGAGAACATGTGTTCTCCTTAAGCTCATGAGAAAATCAGTCATGACTTTGGAAACTACCCCGGCCCAAGAGCCCCCGTACATTAAAGCTGAGCTGTAAATAAGAACAGAGGTTTCCCAAACAGACATAAAGCACATGTTCCCGCTCTTGAAAACTGTGTCATGTCCCGCTCGGCCCACACGTGAACAAAAGCAGGTCGTTGTCAGGGGAACCTTTGGTGAGACAGAGCGTGTGTTGTTGCTCATTAATGCAACTGAAAGTGAAATAAATACAAGCGCAAGGAGGCAAAGAGGGGTCACAAGACAAACTGGCCGTCTGAAGAGGCAACAAGACGCAGGAACTTGTAAAGTTGTTTATGACCAAATTACAAAGTGACTACCAGACCACAGCGTCTGCAACATGTTCTGACCCTTCACAATATCTCCTACTGAAAACTACACGCAATGAGGAGCATCTCCAGACAGATTCTCCGGACATTTCAAAACGCTTCAAACCCAAAAGTCTCGATACTTTCTTTCCATCCTGGAGTACAACAGCCTGCCTGACCAATCAGCAAGAAGCACCAGCGCATCACATCATTAACATCATTATAATGAACTTCAGGCTCACACGATTTGTAAAATGACTTTGGCAAGACAAATCCTGCATGTTTTTTTTTTAAATTTTTTTTAATGTTTACTCCAAAAAATGTGCATCGGTTTCACTTTAACCACTCGTCATATTAAATTATGTGTCTTTCCCCGCTCGTGACTCAACTACTGATATATGATTTCAGCTGTGAGACTTTTCAGCCACTGTATTATCCTTCTTCGATATGGAACCTGTTCTTCAGGCTTTATGTGTTTCAGTATTGATTATCTTCACATTATCATCAGTTGACTTGTTACCTCAGATAGCGGGACAAGATGTATGAATGTCTCCTCTGCTATTTTGCAAAAAAAATAATAAAATAAAGCTAAACTTTTAGTCAGATATGTCCAATTGTTGTTGGGTTTTTTTTAAAAGAAAAGCATAGATTTTCTTGGATGTTATCTGTTGAGGCACTCAGTCACTCAGTCACTGGTGAATGTTTGCCTGTTAAGTGTGAAGGCAGGCAGCATCATGTGATGGCGTATGCCAACACAGGACACACACAAACACACACAGCTTTGACCTGGGAATGTTCCTTCAAGCTAAAGCAGTGTCACGCATGTCACATTAAGCTGTCAAAGGAGGTCTCTGTCCTGTGATCTCTCAGCACCCCCCCCCCCAATCATCCCTTTAATCTGCTCTGTCTTGTCGTCTCTCTCCTCTATTTTACACGTCTCTTTTCTGCTGTTACTTCTACCTCTCGTCTGTCCTCTACCAGCTCTTTGCATTCCTGCACTCCTCCGAATCCCTTCTTCCTCTTTTAATCCAACATTTTTACATACAATTCATTGTGGTTTGACATGGACTCAAACCCACCAGTGCTCCACGCTGCCCAGACTGACAGGAATCACATTCAGTACATTCCTCAATAAACGATCTGGTTCCAGCGCCGGCAGAGGATAAACCAACAAATCCTCTTCTGAATACTGACATTATTCAATGTGCTTTTAGGGTACAATGTGCTTCTCATCGTTTATTCAGTTGACTCCCACTTTGTCCTCAGTTTCAAACTTGTTTTTTTTTTTAATTTACCTGATTTGTGCTCACATGATTCAGCAGGTGAACAAAATGTGTGTTTTCACTTGCTTGGGAGAAGTAGATTAAAAAGTCTGCTACTCCACAGTGAGTGGAGACCTCCGCCAATCAGCTCACTTCCACCCATATTGTTATTTCCACCTCATTTAAAATATATATTTTACAACAAATATGAACTTACCTAACCTAATTTTATCAACACTAATAGGTATCTTGGCCAAAAAACATTTGGAAATACTGTTTTGTTTTGTTTTTTGTGATAGTTATTGACAGAATTCCCCATTTTGCTAATGTTGGTTTTCTTATAGATCAGAACTATTGAAGATACAGCAAATCTGTTCACACTTTACTGATTCAGCAGCTTTTCAGCTAAAATGTGCTGTAAGTTCATGTCCTCATCTATCTCACAGTGCCTGAAAACACATGCACCATGATATTTCCTGTTGTGGGTCATATTATACATAATTTTGTCAGGATACGGATCAAACTTAGATGTATTAGAGATGAATGTATACTGTATTTTTTGCCAAGCAATCAGACCAATCTATCTATCCATCTGGGTGCAATTTAATCATCTGTTTCGTGTCCCACTATCAGCATTTCCTGAGACTTTCATCAAAATTCGTTCCTGAATTTTTTAGATGTTTTGCCAAAATACAAACAGACAATCATCTTCTTGGCGGAGGTAATAAAGCAGCAAAGCTGACCTTACCTCCCATTCCCTGAGGAACACACTTATTTTCGTGGTATCTTATCACTTAACTCTTTCTAAGTACCAAGGGCAATGGGATCAGCTGACAGTATTTAGAGGTCTCTGAGCGACAGCAACACCCACCTCCACCACAGCCTCATTTGAAATGTTAAACAAAGTGAAAAACACGTTTACGGATCCACATTCTTATCAGGAATCCAAAATCCAACCAGTAGTTACTGAGTTAATTGAGCCGATGGTGGCAACATAGGAAAGATTCACATTTACAATCCTTCATAGTTTTTCTTCCAACATGAAGCTGTTTCTCTTTAGACTTTGGAATGATTCAGTATTCTGTTCCAAGTCTGTTTTTTGTCCCTTGGAATTGGAAATGAAGAACCAATGCAAATGGTTCTTCATGCGGCAGAAGGTTGAAATATTAAAGAAATGTGCTTGTTAACTGATGAAAGTCGGATGAAAATATGAAACGATCGTTCTTCAGCGAACACTGATGCCTTTATTTATTTCCTTGGACTCTCGGGATGTGTGTCCTTGTATGTACATGCATCCCCCACTGACGCAGATACACACACACACACACACACACACACACGAACAGCATACCAACGCGTACGGTTTGTTTTCCCCTCCTCAGAGTTTGACGCCGCGTCTGAAAGAGCTGGACTGCGATGGTTGATATTTCTGAGCCTCGACTCTCGAGATCCTTGTGGATCTCAGGGGTTGGGGTGTGAACAGACCTGGTTTGGCACATCTTCATGCTCTCGTTCTCCAAACATTCTTTCATATTTTTCTACCCCACCGATCCAGCGTTTGGATATTTACACAGCCTGAACCTCTTCAGCCAACTGCATTAAAAGAAAACAGCAGCATCGCTATCAAGAAGATGCTTTACTCTATCGCTGAAATATGTGAGATGCTAAAGTTTCTCCTTTTTCTCAACCTTTTGGCACCCGTGGATTTGTTATGCCTGACAGACCTGATCTTGGAAGCATTTAGGCTAATATCCAGTGGTCATATGAAGCTTTGTGTTATCTGACACCTTCGCTCACATACCTAATATTCATGTCTATCTGCAAGCACCGCATCCGAAGTACGAAGTAGAGTATTTGCAGGTTCCCTTTTATTTCTGTCTGCTGAGATGGTATGGAGCAGTGACTAGTGTCTGCAGCAAACCTTTAGGAAGAACAAAGACAATATATGTGCCAACATGTGTGTGGATGAGTGTTGTCTGTACGTAGTTTGGCCACTGGAAATACTTCACAAGGACTAATGTTGGAGAACCTCACACTGCCTCACGCTGGATCATCTTTCTCAGTTTATGTGTGTGTGTGTGCGCGCGTGTGTGTGTTTATACATGTGCAAAATACTCCTGTCTGCGTTTTTGCCGGATGAAAAGATGCTGTTTCATAGTCACAGACCATCCGTTTCACAGTTTGAGGAATGGCTGTTGAACACCATGAAAACACAAGTCACTGGCTTTCATGACACAGACACTTGGCACAGAAAACACACAGACACACAGTTTGTGTGGCAGGAGAAGCAGTTGAAGGAATTCATCACGCTGACATACCATGGACTCACTCTGGAACACTTCCTTCATCTGCTTCCCCCTCATCAGGGGACGTTCAAACTGTCCCACTGTACGTTCCAGTCCTGTGCTGATCATGTGCCTCCCTTCTACGGCTCAGCAGCGTGATGACAACTGTAGCCAGAGAAAGAATCAAACAAGGAGTTATCAGGCGCACATGCACGCACAGAAACAAAGTTGGAAAAATTGCCTTAATATTTTCTTCTCATGATTTTGGTCACGTCAGTTGTCACATGTTCTGATAACTATCACTGGAAAAAAATAATTCATTGCAATTTCGTGGGATGAAACATTTTTGTATTCCCGAGAAATCCATGGATTCTTATGACAAAATATAACATAATGTATATCAGCGTTAAAGTGATAGACGCCACCTGGTGGCTGTCGTAGTTATTAAACCAGGAACTCGTACAGAGGCACAGGCTGAATTGGATACACCAGACTGTGGAGTCCACACAGCGGGACATGGAAGCTCATTTCCTTTTGCCTGAATCAACAATCCTGAAGCATCTTACGCTGAACTCAAAAAAGAAAAAAAAAAACAAGAAAAATGACATGAAAATGATGGTGCCCGCGTGAATGGATAATTCATTGGTATCCATGATTGTGTACTGCTCCACGGGCATATTTTGATTCCATGTGGTTGCTCTGTTGAAAATAGAATAGCAGTAGTTCATGTATTTCAGACTTTTTATTGACTGATCAGATATGTGTGTTACATGTGAACGTGTGATGATCATGTGAATGATCAGGGTTGTGCCTTGTAATTCACTCTCTTGAAGTATGTGAGATAAGAAACCTGATATTATCCCATGCTATACAATTCAACATGTGGTTCCAACCAGCAGCCTGTTAGGGTTAACTTACATCAAAACTTTGAACATCGGTACGCACGTATCTCTCCCTCCCCCGTGACCTCAGTCGTCTCCTAGGTTTCACTTGAGCACCACCAGGAGGTGACCAGATGTGGTTATGAATCCTTCACCCTCACTACTGAGTGGATCGGTCTGATATATTAATGCTTCAAAGGGAAACGTCCTTACGAATTATTTTTCCTGAATGAATATTGTAAAAGAAATAAATAAATTACTGATTATTTTTTTTGCTGGGTTAAATGATAGGCAACTGGACTCTACGATTTAACCCAGCAAGATACCATGACCTGGATGACCTTCACAGACTTTGGATTATTGTAAATGACATTTGTTACGGTCATTCATGGTCTCCGGAGGATGAGGTTTCTATGAACTCTCTCCTAGATCAGTGTTTCTCACTCGCGGCCCTGGGGATTCTCTGCTCTGCATATTTTTGATGTAGTTCTGCTCCAGCACACCTGATTCAAATGAATGTGTTGTATGTTGATTTGAATCAGGTGTGCTCAAGCAGGGAGAAACATCAGAAAATATCTGAAATATGCAGGCCAGAGGCTCCCCACAACCAGGAGGAAGAGACATCAATTTAGCACCACCATGAGGTTAGAGTTTTGATGACCAAACATCTGAAACACTGACACCAAAGTTATTGTTATTATTCACAATCAGCAAGAAAGGCAATATACTGTTTCTCTACAGTATATGATAAATAAGACATATTATAATAATGTGTGTACCGACATGCACAAGTCTCTTATAAGGGTGGTTACAGTTGCGATGACACAAATAGACCACAGAGGGGGCCCACTCTCACAAAAGAGTTTATAGCCAAACGACAGTGATGACAGTGATGACAAACCTCTAAGCCATTGGGATGGATGATATACGTTCCTCACTATTCAATTTATGCTTCACAAAGGGAGAGAAGGGATGGCTCAGATTGGTTGTACATGTTGTTGGGGCAGAGTTTTACCAGCAGAGAGCGTCAGGAGTTGTGTGAAGAGCAGATGTTTTACAGCGTGTCTCTCTCTCTCTGGGTGTGGGTTTTCCTCTAATTGAAGTGTGAATGTGTCCCCTGCGAATACTAACTGCATGGAAACAGACGGAGCTGACAGACATTCCTGAAAGTTTGAAGTGCAGCTGACAATCTATGTCGTTAAGAGTGATCATCAGGCTCAGACACTGAGCAGACTCCCCCCATATAAACCACCGTGGCACCGTGTTTGCAGATCGGTTGCCTGGCTCTCTGATTTACATTGCAAATATGCCTGTGTTTACATTTGTTCCACACTCACAATGGTAACTATGGCTTGTGACTCACAACACAGGTAACCAATCAAAACCTGCAAGGGGTGGGGGATCGAGAAGAAAAAAAGAGGACGTGAGAACTGTCAGGGAGTGGGGAGAACACAATCTATTCTGATCTCAAACATGGGAGGCACTTTCATTGGAGGTTTAGCAGAAGGAAACTGATCTCAGGCCTGTAAGGAGTTTTCGGTTTTCAGAGAGTATGAGAACAACATCCGCCTTTCATTTGGATCCTCCAGCCAGCTGCTGCACTGCCACATACACACAAGCTGTAAACACAAGGTAAACCCTCTCCTTCTTCTTTTGTGCAAACAGACCTGCTGCTTGGCACTTGACAAATACTTTACACACAAAAAGGAAAGAGCTACTGGCTCACCAGGTGCCTGTATAACACGTGCTGAAGGGAAAGTGAAAGTAAAATACAGACAGCGTGCCTGTCTGAGAGAGAACCGGTACTTTCAACAATATTCTGACCTAACCGTGAAGGTTTACAAGAAGAAATACCTTTGCGACAATTTACAGCTAAACCACACACATAGACGGACACCAACAAACCATGAGTGTGACCTCCACCATCCCCAGATCGCTAGGACCCCCACCCCCCTACACACACACACACACACACACACACACACACACACACACACACACACACACACACACACACACACACACAC
>JBBMJM010125631.1:0-11097 GCA_037832705.1 Centriscus cristatus
TGTGTGTGTGTGTGTGTGTGTGTGTGTGTGTGTGTGTGTGTGTGTGTGTGTGTGTGTGTGTGTGTGTGTAATGACAGTAAAGCAAATCTATGTCTTCATCTTAAAAAGTGAGAAGAACTTGTTACGCCGACAACTTCAGCACATTTCTGATGTCAAATCGTCTTTTGGACAGTTCCGTTTGCTCTGCAGCAAACACAGAGGTGTCATTCCATGACCTGGGAAAGTCACATGACTCAAACTGTCCAATCACAGCCGTGGAAGTTTGCGTAACCACGACGTGTAAGTTACATTTCTGGAAAGGTGACGTCAGGGTACCGAAATGCCTCGCATCGACGCAAGACCCAATGCCGCCTATGATTTGATGCAGAAGCATAAGTCAGGCCTCGGAGAAAATGCACTCACACTTAAGCACACACATATGCACATATATGCACACACACAAACACACACACACACACACACAGCAGTTCATTGTCTTGTTTCACCAATTCATATCCAATATGCCTTCTGCCGTGTTTAATTCAAGAGATAAACAGTTAATGAAGCAGAAAATTCCACTGTGAGTCATCAGTTTACAGCTAATTCGCAATTAGCAATGCATATTTCTGTGAATAAATAACAAACAGGGAGATAATGACCTGGAGGTGAACTGTAAACAGTCCATGTGAGAGCTGTAAGCACTCAGCGCTCGGGCTCTGACAAACAATCCGTCAACTGGCAGCTTTGTTTCAAAAGCTCTGCAGGTAGATGAGTGAGTGAAGTCAAGGTCGAAAGGGGTTCTTTCTGTCTGGAAAATGGAAATGTCGCACTTGTTTTGTTTCCTCGTGAGCCACCGCGTTCACCAAAGTTTACTTTCTAACTAGAAAAGCAACTCGTTTCCACCCACACTGTGATCATCAAAACATGCCTCAGTTAAAATGAATAACATGACTTGTGTTTTATTCGCTATCAGAGTCTGAAAGATGTTTTATTTTTTAAAAACTACCAGATTCTCTCCCGTCGTTCACGCGTCTCTTCCACTAGAAACATGTGCGGTAAAAAAAAAAAAAAGGTAAAAAAGCATCGGTCGTCCCTCTTTCTGATGCACCTGTGGCTTGAACCCAGTCGATAAATCCGAAGTAAATAGTTATGTTGGACGAGGATCAACCGTCCGTTAACGTGACACATTCAGAGCGGAGCTCTAATCAGAGGCGGCTGCTCGTAGGAAACCGTGTTTACGGGAACTGTGAATTGTTTGTCTGCACATGAATGTTTGCTCCTTTTCCTGTCCGACGTATCGCACTATCGCTTCATTGTTACAGGAGGAATGTGAATGGAGGCGTGTAGTTTGGAGCTCCACTCTGATAAGACCAGACTGAGAAAGAGGTATGAGTAAAGAATCAATGAAAGCACGTAGAGGACGGAAAGGTTCAGCCGGAGGAAGGGAGGAGGGCACAGTCAAGTCATCCCGGCGAAATGAGGGCCTCTCCAGTCAGTCCCACTAAAACCCCTCTCCTCACGCTCCCCCTTCTGGGCTGTAATGGTAGCACAGCTCACTCGTCTCCTTGACTTTTCATGTTTGAATCAATAACGATGAGAGAGAATGAAATAGGCATCGTACATCAGACTCGGCGTGGATGGATGAGACAGGAGACAGACATGCAAATGTGGGAATGTGAAGAAGGGAACTCGCCTCCTCCCGCTCACGTCCCACTTCCAGCGTAATGACAAGCCACCCCTCAGTTTTGCTTCAGAAAAGAGTTGTGGTGACATCTAAAGTACCCCTCCTAGGCCTTGAGCTAAATCTGTCAGGAATGTTTTTTCTCGCGCGTGCTTTGCCGAGACAAAAGCGCACGCTAGCAAACACACACACACACAGATAGGAACCCTTCCCTCATACACACAAATGCAAATTCCCATCCCACAGTTGTTCTCCAAATCCATTTGATTCTGTTCGACACAGAAGAAGAACGTTTCATCTTCCATAACCAATTCACAAATACTAGAATACTGCATACGGATTATGGACGTTTCTGTCATGTGGTGCTTGTTTAAAGAGCACACCAACTCATTCCGTCACTGATTGCAATCTGAGCGGATTGATTCTCACTTGTGATGCGGCTCCTTATCCAATCCCCATCCTCCTTCCCTCCGTCCCGCCACTCCGAGCGGGAGCAGCGGGGTTTAATTGGACAGATAAGTCTCTTGCTTTCATGTGCGTGCATCATACCAGGACAAGAGAAGGGTTGATGTGGGTGCACGAAACACCCTGCTGATCGTCCAGGCACCGATTCTATCAGCCCCCATCAGGGAGGTCGGGAATTGGAAAGCCAAACGAAGAGATTTACTTGTTGCGAGCAGGGAGGGGGGGAAAAAAAACAACTCACTATAAAACTGAGCGCTGGTAGCATTCGGACAGGCTGAGCTTCTAATCAAATATACATGAGTGTTATGTACTCTGGGACACACAGAAGTCCACCAGCACGACCGACTGCGCTGTAAGTAAGTACACGCAGTCGAAGCAGCCCGACCCATTCCCGAGCATCAGATCCGTCCCTCTCATGTGAGGACGTGTGCTAAATCAAATTATTCCATCCCTTCCTTCAACTAATTAGCTGTCAGCTGTAGAAGCGGGGGGGGGGGGAATAATTAAAAGAGCTCGTTTTGGACGTGTGACGCTGTAATGCCCCCTGTCAGGCTGATCCGGCTGTTGCAGCCTGACGCTGTTTCTATGTAATTGTGCGAAATGAAATGCAGCGCAGATTACGGCGCTAATGATAATCAGAGACGGAGCGCTGTGATGTTAGGAATTAATAAAAGGCGGCATCTCGCCGTAATTTGTGACCCTCATTAGCATGTTTGGTTCGTGCAGACTGGAGTGAGATGTCTAATATTTACTCAGGCACGCTGGGAGATTAGGTTCTGTTGCGTCACTCATTTCTTTGCCACACAAAAGAGGAATGATGGGACACGTCCTGATGCGTCCGTTTAAGATTCGATTAGCCAGGATGGCTCACACACACACACACACACATCACTGCCAACATATACGAGTCAGTGTGTACAGTGTGTCACTTAGTTTTAGTGTATAACAACAAGTCTGTTTGACACGATCATGACCGGTCAAGGTAAATCACACACGCACGTTCAGTCACAGACTAAAGGGGGACGAGGCAGACAAGGTGGAAGGTGCTCAGCTCAGCTTACAACTCCCAGCTATAAATAGTGCACACAGTAATCAAATACATTGCAATACAATTACAATAATTACAGTGTTATATACAATGCACTGCATATGAGATTTGGATTTATAATCGTGCATGAACCCCTGTGCAGGGTTTTCCATCTTTTTACTTCATCTTCCGTCAGATTCCATCAGCTGTAAGCTCTGCTGATCTGTCCGTGACCTTGCCACTCATTCGCTGTACCTTTCTCCCTCATTTACCTCGACTCTATTGCTTTCTCTCTCTCTCTCTCTCTCTCTCTACCGACTCCTGTTCTGCCACCTCCGCATTGAGCTACACTTTTTTTTTCGTCCATTTATCCTGCCTGTGTAGCTCATCCTGTTCTGGCAGCCACTCGCTTTTTCATTTTCTCAATTTTTCTGACTGGTCTCATATCTATTTCAGTCCTCTAGCACACTGCGTGTCTCTTCCCGTGCTTCTCTCCCTGCGTATTCGCCCTGCCCTCGCCAGCCGTCTCAGATGAGCAGGTGTGGAAGGCAAATTAAATGCTTACATTCGGCGCACACACACACACACACACACACACTGGGGTAAAATAGGCGTCAGTCATCCTTACTGGCTGATTGTATATGAGGAAAATAGGCCGTTCATGTCTGCTAAAAGTCTGCAAGGACTTTGGCATTCTGATTGAATTACAGAGCCGATGCATGTTGACTCCCTCGAGCCTCAGAGCGAATACAAATTCAGAGATAAATTGTACCTTCTCCTTTTAGACATTTGTCCTTCCCTCCCTCTGTCCTTCTGCCTGCATTCTTCATTCGAGTCCATCCGTCAGGCCACTAATCAATTCACCTCGCCTGCAGGGATGGGGGGGGGGTGTCTATTCGCAGACTTATTTCTGTGAATAAGGAAAAGACAAGTGTTTTAATGTGTTAGCTGTGAATATGCCAACAGCAGCAGGCACGCGCGCTCGCCGAGGTCCAGAGGGAGGAGGCGTGGAATTACTCTGGATTTGAAGGGGGACGAACAAACGGTGACTTGCTGAAATAGGACGAGGCGTGCGTCAGTGTTTGCGCGTTGAAAAAAAACAAAAAATCAAAATCAAAAATTGAACTACGCACACTCACACACGCAGTGTAGTCTACTCAAGCATTTTATTGATGAACAGAGGTTATCTGTCGATGCGTTTCACTTCCCGTGCCTTCACACAGGTTTCACAAAGCACCTGGTGTCAGAGGAGCATGTTTCCGGAAGGTTCCGATCTCCAGGATGGTGACGCTGAACCTGACCAGATTTACCTTTGGTACCAGTGTGTTCGCTGGTCACTTGACACGTGGCAGCTCAACCGTGATGTTTCCCCACATCATAGACCAAGCCAGATATCGTTACACACACACACACACACACACACACATTCAAAGTGTTTAAATCTATTCATAAATATGGTTTTCAGCCATTGCTTCTCCTTCAGTACCTACACATTCTGTTCTAGACGGCATATTTCCTCCATCGTCACGGCTTTTATGCAAATTCTAAAAAAGATGAATAGAGGAGAATGTAAGCAGCCGCTGAGTCGACAACAGCGTCTGTGTGCACAAAGTCTGTTGCCGATATCTCCTTCCTTTGGTTTGAAACGCTCTCTATCTCTCTAAGTGCGACTGCGTCTTTAATTTCATCGTCTTTTCACATAGATCAAAACAGAGACAGTAAATACAGCCATTTTCGTCACGGTGCTTCATGATGACAGGCGTTGATCATCGCGGGGGCAGCGGCTGCTCTGTGATCAGTCAGCAGGCTGTCCAAGTCCCACTGAAGCCGCAGGCCACCTTTTCACATGCTAGGTGCTAATTATACAGATGTGCTAACAGCCTGATGGGGACGGAGGAGAATCTTCGCTGCTTGTTGCCCGTCACACTCGCCTGAAGTTTGTGTAGCACGCTGCGTCTCAACCGCCTTTAATAATTGATTGTACTGAAGTAAAGCTACACCTGTGCCTGAACACAGATTTCTTTCCTCTGTGTTACCTGTCGTGTTTCATGCTGCCTTACGAAGTTGCTTCATTTTTCATCCTTCCTTCACTGATGTGCTCCCTCTTAAAAAGTCAAGCTGTTAGTCACATTCTTCTATTTCAGCAACAAATCCATGTTCATTGTTGTTGTTGTTGTTTTCATATTCTCTAACTCTTAACACCAGCCAACTGTTGCTATGGAGACAAGGAGGCTTTTGGGGCATGTTGGTTGCAGATGTTCAGGAAAGTAAATATGCAGACAAAGAGAGGAACAGGTACTTTAATAAAAGGATGCAGCCACTGCATTAGCATAGGAAAATGGATGTAAATCACAATGTTTGACAGAGAGCTTCAGGAAACCAGAACGTCTTTTGGCGACGATTTTGCAGGTGAATATTTAAATGTTACATTTTTTATGTGCGTGTTTGACCTTGTCCTGTCACTTTCTCACTGTGAACATCATCTGACTCTGATGTGAAGATCTGTGCTCATTTATGAACCATTAACTATTCATGCTCACTTAAAGGAGAATGTGGCCGGTAATGTTCTTCTCCCTCTCTGCCGAGTTGAGTTTCATGATTGACATCTCGGTCGATTATTACAATAGAATATTTATTTGTGTTGTTGTTCCAAGGTCATAAAACATAGGGTTGCTGTTATTTTTATTGGTTTGCTGGGTTCTGTTTTGAGGTTGATTGTGTGTGGATCTGTTGGTAATGCCTTGGGTGTCCGGTAGGGGAATCCCGAGGTTGATTGTGCGTGGATCTGTTGGTAATGCCTTGGGTGTCCGGTAGGGGGAATCTCGCTCCTCGGCCTCATTCTTTGAGCTTGATTGATTGTGCGTGGATCAGTTGGTAATGCCGCCTTGTCCGATTGTCTTACTCATACCACAGTATTTCGCCCTGTTAAAGGTATTAAACGCACAAAAAGCACTATTAACGTAGCGGCACACGATGTTGACTATTACTGGTTCGTCGTTGTGCTTATTCAGTGGAACACGTACTTTTTATGTTGTTTACGACAGTGATTCTCAACGATGGGGCCGCGGCCCAAGGATGGGCCGCGAGCGCCATCTAGTGGGCCGCGAAAAACTGTCAGTTCCGCGCCTGTGGGTCGCGAGGGCCGCGGGACCGCAATGCGGCTTCCGACCACTTGGTGGCAGTGAGATGTCATTCACTTTTTGAACACGCTCCAATAAACAAAAGAAAAAGACAGAAAGTTTTGCTGCTGCTTTGCTTCATGGAAACGTTTTTAAAACGAAAAAGTGACGATGGAAGTGATGCAACCCCCCCGTCAAAGGCGAAATTTATGCGCAGGTACAATCTTGACTTTATTAAGTTTGGCTTTGGGAACGTTATCCTGGAAAATGGTTTATTCTCTCCCTGTCAACGCAAATGGGTTAAAATTTATGCACATGCATGTCTGTAGTCACCCGATCTTCTGTGCAACATTAAGACATAGTGCTTCTTAGTCTCTATCTCTGAACATTTCAGGTATATATCGGCATATCAAAAAATAATATTCAGAAAATTATAGCAATAGACTGCACATCAAATGTCTGAGTAATAAACATAGAAACAATCTGGGTAAATGCAAGTTCCAGCTGTAGTAACGACCACCTCCAAACAATGAGGGGAACAAGGGGGAACCCTGTAAATGGGCCCCGGGCCATTTGTAATTGGAAAATTGGGCCCGAGGTTAAAAAAGTTTGAGATAAACTAGCTGCGTCATCGTGTGAAGCTAAGCTGTTGCGTCAGATTCATTATTACCGAAGTTTCTTTATAACAGTTAGTGAGATTCTGGAAAACATGGTTTCAAGTTCATGTGCAAGCTTAAATACATAAGTTACAAGGATAAATCTTTTAAGTTGCAATTCATGTCGTGGACTGTTTATTTGATTAGGTTAAAAGAATAATTCGGTGGTGGAAACTGGTCCTGAGACGGCGTGTTTTTATGCTGAGGCGTCCTAAGTTTATAATTGTGGTTGTGCTGTATATCATTTTATATTCAATACAAGAGGAGTGAAGGCAAGAGCACCGTGTCCGATTCGTCTTTCTTATCCTACAGTATGACTCCCTGTTAAAGGGAACAACAGAAACGTTGTAGTTGTGGTTGTTGTTGTTGACTGCGTGTCTCCTCTACAGGGCTTTCTCAGTCGGCGTTTGAAGGGCTCCATAAAACGCACCAAGAGTCAGCCCAAGCTTGACCGTAACTCCAGCTTCAGGCACATCCTCCCCGGCTTCAGGAGCGTTGACAATGACAGGTAAGTCTTTGAGTCTCATCAGCCTGAATCCATTGGAGCATATAACAACTCACTTTATATGTTTATATAGTCATTCAGTCATTTCCAGATCCGAACATTCTGACTCTGCTCTGCTTTTCATTCTTATTAGTAAAATAAACCTTGGAAAACCATCAGTATCTTCCTCCTAAAATAGACACTGCAGCTCACACAATAGACCCATTTTTATGACCGATGAATACATTGATTAAGTTGAACAGACTGTGTCGTTTTGTCTTTGATCACCTTTAACATCGTGCAATCTGGGGCATAAATCAGGTCAACGGAGAGTCTCCTGGCCGGCAGCAGATCCACGACCACGTGACGTCGTCTCGCCCCCGGGCTGTAATAAATGCCAGTTTTATTTTAATTTCCTCTTTAGTTCAGCCAAAAATCCCCATCTCACAATGTCAATTAGAATTCCAGGTGTAACTGACCTATAATCTCAGCGGCCGCCCGCACCAGATTTCATCGATGCGCCTGTCTGTGAATGCCCGTCCGTCCCTGCACCTCTTGTTGCATCTGCAGGAACGCCGGTGTGTCCATCTGTGTACTCGAATTAACGGCAGAGCTGCGTTTTGAAGGGATGTTCTGCGCGATCAGGCTTCAAAACTCAGCGCCAACTTGCCGTTGCCTCCCCGTACTTTGAATGATGCATTAGCGTCAACTGTCAGACTGTCACAGGGGGAGCGTCAGTGATTGTTCGCTGCAGAACGCGGTGAGCTGCTGCAGGTTTGCTAGAACGAGCTCATCCCTCCTCTTTGTCCCGCCGTCTTTTATTTTTCATTCTCTCGGCTCATTTCTGCGGCATTTATTTTTCCAACTTTGGAACCTCTCTTTCCCATTTCGCTATTTTTCCAACAGTAGTGATTTCACAACCTCTCAGTATTTATATGCCCCCACCCCACCCCCCACCCCCAATAGTAATATCAAATATCCGCCAGGAAATTGGGCCGTCCGGGTCTTATCTCACCTGGAACAGCACACAAACATCTCAACTGCAAACACTGACTCCAGAACACTCACAGGGCTGAAGTCACATGTCTGGGCTGCTCTTTCGAGACATTTCATGGCCAAGAGAGGAGAGCGCGAGAGTCGTGTGCTTTTAAAGAGAAGTCGCTCGCTGTCAGCCTGGGACCCGCGTCCCCACAGGGGGGAACACACTGCAGCAGAAGACGGGCTGAGGAACTGGCAGGATGATGAGACTGAGAGGAGCTGCAGGCTGGAGGGGGGGGGACTCACTGACAACTCCCTGGTGTGCAGATGTGCAGTCTTGAATGTGAGAGACGCAGCGAACGATTAGTATTCAGCGTGTGATCTCAAACACTGACCCCCGTTGTACACGGCTGTGTGTCACATGTGGCTCTCTCGAACCGACGTTAGGTGGCTGTTCGTCGTGTCGGAAGGGGGTTCCTTCCACGTCCTTGCCCTATTTGATTTCTCCCAGCACCTTGTGGGACGTGTGTTTGTGTCGGACCTGCGGCGCCGTTCAGCCGGAGGCGGTCTCAGGAGAGACCTGTGGCTGAGGAGCAGCTGGACTTGTGAAATGAAATGTTTATCAGCGTTAATCAGAGACTGGACACATCTAAATATAGCAGAGCGGAGACACGGCTTTGCGCCACACTCCCATTTTGTCAAGTGTAGTGTTTCTTGTTTGTAGCAGGTTTTTTGAATATCAGCGTACCGGTGTTACTGAGCATGTTATGTAGGTCTTAAGATAAGATACACTTTTATCGCCCCGCAGCAGGGAAATTACAGCCGCAAAGTCATACAAAAAAAAAAGAGAAATAGTTAGTCCCAATGTGATACTGCGATGTACGTCCCTTCTTACTGACCTGAGACACATTCTTTCTCATTGAAATCCAGACGTACGACCTGAATTAGACGCTGCAGCGTCCTGCAGGTACCACGGGTGTCAGCAGAGGTCTCTGTTGCTCAGCAAAGGCTCCACGATGTGCCTTTAATTTTATGGCAGTAAAACGTTCAACAAGGCCCCGGCGTCGTCCTATAACGTCTGACGTGACAATGTATTGATTGGATGTGTTTTAAGATGAGAAACTATGAAAAAAAAAGAGGATTCCGCAGGTATCAGAAGCCGGGGTGTTCTCCTCGTAATCGCTTTGGAGAAGCTGTTTCAAGGAGTTTCAACTTGCAGAGCAAACAGATGTTGAGGCGATGCATACAGATGAGGGTCTCCCTCCTCTTCTAGTCCTTCCTGCTCCCTACTCATTAGCAGCCATACCTCGTGGGTTTCAAACTCTTTTCCTGACCTCTTGTAAGATCGGCCGGTCGGTCAGCACCGTTCAATACGTTCAGCATCTGCAAGATAAATGAACTGCAGCTTGTTGTTCTTGTTGTTGTTTGCATGTTGAACTGTTAAAATGCTGACTCGGCCGTTGTTGTTGTGTGTAGCAGTCGTAACCGGTGCTCGTCCTCCACCTGACTGCTCTCATCTGACATCACAGCGTATCCGACATGACCGCTGCGTCTTTACCGGTGCTGTGCTGTGTCGTAACATGCACTTCTGGCTGCGGGCGACATACTTTAAGGACTGCAATATACCGAAATAAACGTCTCTCTGAGCGTGACCTGCAAACGTTTCCTCTCTCACTGCTCTTACCCTCGTCGGGGAAACGCTCACAGAGTCCAACGAGCAGCGTCAAATGGCTCCGTTCACCGGGTAAGAGTTCACCATCAATTCATCCGAGGGAGGAAATGGAGCGAAATGTGTGATTTACATTCACTAGGTGAAGCTACGTTAATGGCACTTTTCAACGCGGTTTCCGTGTGCTCGGCTCATCTGGACCAGTTAAGAGTTAGTGAACAGTTAGTGACTCTCGCTGAACGAGTTTCCTCCAGATTACTGCACGTCCTCTCTCCCCTCTGAGATACGTCTCCTCGTCATTGCTGCTGGGATATGTCAAACGTGTGTGTGTATATATATATATATATATATATATATATATATATATATTTCCCCCTCTTACCGCCGCGCAGAGGAAGTGAAGCGGTGGTATCAGCGGGTTGGAGGAAGCTTTGGTCTGTAACTCACAATTGATTCCGGTAAGAGGATTCAAGAGCTCTTGATGCAAACCTGCTGTGATCGTCCCATGAAGCTGCACAAGTGAGCGCTGGTAATTTGTTGGTGGTTGGGATGTTGTTGAAATGTGTGTGTGTGTGTGAGAGAAACACATCCATCCATAAATCCAATAAAGTGATGACATTTACAGTTATTAAATTCTGTAAACATTCCCCAGGTGTTCAGACTGTAATATCCAACCCGTCTAATGTTTTCTCCCTTCAGTCTCCATCACTTACCAACATTCTCATTTTGCTCTGCCGCTGTCTCCTTGTTTTGTTTTGGGTTTTTTTTTTTGTTATTTTTGCCCCGCCCTCCCTCGTCTGTCAGATCCTCTCTGCATTTGTTTCCTCCTGAGTGGTGGACTTTGGCGGACAGTAACAGCGCAGGTTTCGGTGTTTCTGCCACATTAGACCCGATCCAGCGCTCCCAAACACGCTTCTCCGTCCCATCCCCACCTCCCTTCGCCCCTCTCCTACCTTATCTCGAGCCGCAGTCACAACAATCTCCTCGCGCTCATGTTTGATGGCATCTGCTCACAGCCAGACTCCCTCTGATCTTTTTT
>JBBMJM010125642.1:0-13387 GCA_037832705.1 Centriscus cristatus
TGTGTGTGTGTGTGTGTGTGTGTGTGTGTGTGTGTGTGTGTGTGTGTGTGTGTGTGTGTGTGTGTGTGTGTATGCTTAAATGGCTGTTTTGGTTTGAGGGGGAGGATGTGTCTGCATGCCAATGTGTGTTTGCTCGTGAAAAGTGTGTAAATTGTAAGCATGGGATTTCAGTTAGGTTTCAATGACTAACTCATCGGCTTCCATTAATAGAAGCAACATACGAGCACTAGAAACTACCTATAACTACCTGCACCTGAATCTGATTCTTATTACAACCATAAATGAAGAGAAAAATACTAAAAAGAACACATGCTGAGCTGGAACCGGACATATTTCTGCAGATGAGCTTGATTATGACGCATTGGAAATGTACCGTCATCTTGGATTGTAAGACTATATGACACGTATATTATATTATGGCCGGTGACTGAGTTTGAATCAACAACACTCCTATTATAGTTGCTGCTGGCCCAGATAAGGCCCGTCCATGAACATATACCTAAGGACACACTCGGTGGGGTTCAGATAGTTTACACAGACTCCCTCTCTGCTGACATAGCCTTTGTTTGCAATTGTAACTTGATGAATTGCAGTGAGGGGCTGTAACTGAGAGCAGCTGAATCTCTCGCCTAGGGTACAAGAAATATGTTAAAGAAGAAAATAGCATCCTAAACATACATTTATGTAAACACCCACATTTAATTTCATTTCATTTCCTCTGTTTTCTGCCTGGAATCTCCTTTTGTCTTTAGTCATTATAAAAGCGCCCGGTGCTTGAGGCAGCTGACAGACTTAGGGAGGCCCAATATGCTCGAAGGCGAAGCTGCATTGTAATGAACTTGGTCACTAAAGAAGAAATCGTACTAAACAGTGACTGAAATTGAACAATGTTTGTTGTTTGTTGTTCTGATGACTAACAGTGGATGTTAGCGATTGCTAATAGAGGAGAGCAGGCCCTAAATATTTACATTGGGTTAAGGTAAGTTTGAGTTGGGCCATAAGTAGGAAATGTAAGTGGTTTTAGACATGTACAGAAAGGCAAATAGCGGAATTGGATGTCAATTGGGGAACATTTGAAATGAGAGAAGGACCAATGGGTAATGGCTTGTATGGACAAGCACACAAAGTTCAGGAGGAGACAAACCAGTGGGTATAAGCGATTCTGTTGTGCTCGTGCAAATGTAATGGCCATGGTTGAGTGAGCATACGTTTGAGTGACAGGCACTAGTTTGGACCAGTTTCACCTCACTCACCAAAGAAGAGTGAACAAAATCAACAGCTGCAGATGCAAATGTTCCATTCGAGTGGTATTATCCACATTCTCATAACTAATCGCTCAGTACTGTTTACATCTCTCCATGAAGACACCAACAAAAACTCCTGACTTCAAATGTGTAAAACAGCACAGAGTATGAAAGTCTATCTGCTATCGCCCCAGGCTATACAGTCCTAACAAAACACATGAAAGATGAATCTAAAGAATTTAGTAGCCACACCCATCCCATGCACCTAACCTCCCGAGTGAGGCGGCAGCAAAACCTGCCTTTAGGCCACAAGGGGAAAAAAAACAGACTGTGCTACATCCTCTGCCAGATTCGCTTTCCGCTGTTTTTTTTTTCTCTCTCCCTTTTGCTCGTTTCTCTTCCCTCTGGGTTTGTTCTTCAAAGATACCTGAGCCTAGTGGTGAGGCAACAATCTTTCGACAGCCAGGGGATTCTCAACTGTCGAGGCCAACGAGCATTTCACTTTGGTGTTTATGTAAATCAATGTACAGCACTGACACACAATGAGCTTATTTTAACAGCTAGCACAGAGCGCAAAGACAGAAAAAACATTCAAGGGATATTTGTTTGTGGAAACTGCTGCATGTGTGTTAAAAGATGGCACAGGATGGAGGTGGGGGGGCTCAATAAGACAGTAAGTCAACAATGCAGTTTTTGTGCTGTGCAGCTTCTTTGATTAACAGCAGACTCAAGTTATGATTCTGTGCATCCGATCTTTTCTTGTTCATTCTGCAGCTGAAAATCGGTTGCTTTGAACTACCTCTGCTAATTCCACTCACCCCTATCCCACATTCCTCAGCCCTCTCAGGCCTCTGGCTCACATGCTTGCATAAACTCTCAATGCTTTCTCTTCACCTCTCCTTCCACAGCCCTGGCAAAATGCTTCAAATTCTACCACCATGCTGAATGTAACAGAAAGAGTCCTTAACTCAGCTTCCTGTTACCCAGCAACTTAGCATCACATCATCCCAAAGTTCCCAGACATCTGCCGCTGAGACCCATGCTTCAAAGATAAATCTGCCGGCATGAATGTCTTTCTCTGATTCCAACATTTGAAGTTTGGTCCAAAGCAAAACAATATTTCGTTATTATTAAACACATGGCCCAAAGAAACAATTCAGAAGATATGACAGATCCAAATAATGGAGCACATGAAATGATTTGAGTGCCTTTTATACAAGACAACATACCATGAAATACTGGGAAAGAACCACCATTACTGCAGAAGGACCCCCAGCCCTTATTCACAAACGTGACCTACCGCTGACCAACCTGGACAATAGAGACATACTGTATATTTATTGGAATAACTTGTATAAGTGTGTTTAGAATACAATGGCTATGGGGAACCGACCACCGACATATGATATCATGTGCCAGTGCAACTAATTTTCATGCTTCCAGTGAATCATATCGAAACCAATCTGGGCAGATTCTTTCTTTGATGCTTCAGTTAATTCATATGAGCATGTTTACGCTTCAGACCAATGATTTGTGACACACTGCAGCTTTAGAAATTACAACAGGTCTTGGAGATAATCACAACGATAGAACGTCAAGAACAAACAGTGTGTCCGAGTTAATACCGTGGCCAAACAATAACCTCTAACCGACTCTGCAGCCAGGAAAATGGCTGAAGAGTAGAGGCCAAGTGTGATGCCAAGTGTTTTATGCAGTCATAACATGTCTGTCTTACATAAGGGAATGTGTTTTCCTTTCGCCTTTCTTTAATTGCCTCTTAATTCCAGTTGAGATAGCTTTTGGGACTTAGACGACGCTACAAAGCCTTCATTGTTACTGGGAAAATGTGATTTCAAAAGGCCTTTGAGGAGGCTTCAGAGCAATGCTGCCTAATTCAATATTACAGTCATATTTAGGAGCAGCGACTACGTTCCCTCAGAAACTCTGTGTTCGTCTGATGACAGTGAGGAAAACACAGCTCTAACCCTACATCCCTGAATATACCATACGCCGCTCTCGCTAATTCGAAACTGACATCTGGTTATACATCTACAGACAACCACAAGCCACCAGAACTAATTCAGTGAGTCTTGGCAGAGACGGAATGACTTTTTGGAACTGCACTGACAGATGTACACCATCCATCCACAAGATATTCTTGTATTTGATGATGTTGGTGGAGAGAGCGCTGCCACTCATTAGGTTCCTGAGAGGGTCTTTACATATGATGCACATCATTCTCGTAGACACCCACTGTTTTTCTTTACCTTACTTCTTTCTTTACCTTACTTCCTAAAAGTCTTAAAACAAGCTAATCGCAGTTGATTAATGTTAGTGACAAGGGGCTTCTGAGGATGCTAGCATTCGAGCCAGTGCAGTGTCATGTTAAAATTCAGATATGATTCTCATTGAAGGCACATGCTGTATAACACAATCTATAGTGTATAGTCACATCATTAAGATGTAACACATTCAAACAGTAAATTAAACAATACCTTGGCAGAGGTACAGTATATGCTCTGAAACAAACAGTGCGTCACTCTGGTTTGTTTCTGGCAGTAGACTCATTCTATATAATGAGGAAAAAACACTCCTCTATCAAGACAATTACCACCAAGGTCCACTGAAGGTCCAGTAAATTGCCAGGTGACACAAAGCCACAAAACCAGACATCTGACAACAGCACGACACACAAATGCAATAAAATACGATATGATATGGTCAATACATATGTTTTAACTGCAACCATTTTGCAAAGCATAGTAACTGTCCTGACTAACTGGTACCTCCTGCAAGCAGAAAATATTTATCTTTGCATATCTGTGGTGAGTCTGGGTAAAAGAAAATAGAACGAAAAAACAGAGACACTGTGAAAACAGGCCATCAGAAGTTTACACTGAAAGAGAAAGGCACAGAAAGTACCCTGTGGACATGTAAATAACTTGTATAAATGACTTGGCAATGGATGTAATCCACACATTTGCACTGGCAACAAGAGCTGTGCCATCTATCCGCCTCTCACTTCAGAGAAAAAACATCAAATGTCTGGAGCCTTTTATACAGTAAAAAGAAGTGAGCCGCATATGTATCATCAGGCAGTCGGAGCACCACGGCTCCTAATCCCCTGTATGTATACATGGATTTACTCAGTTGCTAAATATTAGTCCAGTGCATATGAACGTGTTCTCAGATTACCTCTGTAACCTGGTTTCTCAAGGTAACCTTATTATTGAAGTGTGAAAAAGAAGGTGTGATAACGGCATGTGTGACAGCAAACCAATACCATGTGACCTCTCAACTAATTCTGTAATTGCAGTTTAGTCACAGCACTTTTTTTTACCATGTGGAAGTTGTAACTGTTTGTGGATTTTTGTCACCGACAAAGTGAACCTTGACTTCAAAGTGCAAATAAATATTGATAACATTGTGTTAAGAGCAGTAAAGGACCTTTTGGCTCACCGCTTCCTTTTCATAATGTCTATCTGAATACATCTTCACACAAGGGTTGTTTTATTATCTGCCACTGAGGACACAAAAATCACTGGGCAGATTTAGTGGCCAAGTGGAGCAACATTTCACATTTTCCATGACTTTCTCAAGAAATAATTTGCAATGTCTTAAAAATGAGCCATATACTATTATTACAAACATGTACCCTATGCTATTCTAATATACATATAAATTTCTCTCTGGAGATAAAATAAAGTATGTACGTACATGTGTGAGCTGTATATAAGCTTATGTACATGAGGGCTATTGACAAATAAATTAAAAGTGCGAGTCCACTTTGCACTATCCACATGTTTGCGCCGTGGTTTTCAGAACACATACAGTTTTCAAGAGAATGAAACCCTAAAAAAGGTTTAATGGACTGAGAGAACAACATACCATTAACTGGGGAAGTGTGTTTCATTTAGCAGCCTACAATCAACTTTTCGCCGCTGAACATTCCTGGTTTTGGTCTCCACAGAAACAGCATTCAAGCAAAGACTATTTGGAATCATGGCTCACTTTGCAGTTCCACTTTTATCTGACACTTATGGGCACTGTCAGGGACGGGGATTGTGCATTCGCAGTTGGGAGTAAACTTTGCTCAACGCCTAAAGACGACCATAAACAAATACCAGCCTCCATTTCACACTGCTCTTAAAAACACATTTCCCTTAACAGCACGACTGTGGAGAAAGATGTGCAGAACTGACATTTTTGTTTAAATGGAAACCCCAGGACTCACAGGACATTATGCATCAAGTGTTTCATCTGCATTCACAAGGAATTTTTTTCATCACCCAGGCTGTAAACGGCTTCAAGTGAAAGGGCAATGCATACATTATCCAACAAGAAAGGGCAACGCATACATTATACAATCAGCATCTGTGTTTCATCCAGAAAGAACACACTCTACTCTGGTCACCTTGTACGCAAGATCATCTTTAATTCACAATGATAAACAACTTCCTAACTGGAGCCTGGCTCCACACCATATGCCCCAGCATCGTCTTCCTCCCAGACAGATTTATTTTACTGCAGCCTGCCATAGGGGATTACTTCTAATGGTACAGGAGATATGATTTCAATTTTGTACAACCTTAAACTATGCAACAGACTTCCGGTCAGTGCTCTAAGACTAATTTAGCACCATCTTTAATTCAAACCAAGAGTGCTGGGAAAAAGAAAAGAAAAAAGGTGGCGGCATTCTGCTCCATTCCATTTCGCCATATTCTATCACATCTTTGAGATTTGACATCACATGTAAAGTAAATTATAAATAAATGTTATTATTATTATTGTTGTTGTTGTTACATCTAAGCGCCTCGATTTGTGGCCCGATTACAGAAGCTGGTATATGAACACACACTGGCAAATGAAAGCCCTGTCTCTTTTGTATTTTGATGTTATTTCGAAACGTTAGATAAATATGAGCAAACACACATGAAAACTACACACATGCCCTAACGTGTAGAGTGTAAGCTACCTAACCAAAGATCATTTGTTTTTTGGTCATTGCTTGAGTGTATCATTTTTTGACACAGGCGAGGACTGTTCATCAGAAATAAATGTGTATGAGAAAAGTCTGGAAATATTGCATGTACAGTATGTTTAGAATACAATGGCAGGGGCAATGTACTGACAGAGCTTTTACATGAGAAGGACAAAGGCCAATAGTCTTCTCCTTTTTTAAAATACAAATGTGTGCGTTATATGTAACGATTCCAGTATACCTACATTTCTCAAGAAGGGCTACATATGGCTGAGAACACTTTTCCATTAGCCCTCTGACAGACAGTGAATGGTGTGAAGTAAAAGATTTAGCCTGCATAAACTTCAAAGTGATGGAAATGAGAACAAGATGGTATTCAATCAATAGCGCTATGTCTTATAAACACACAAATTATCGATGGTTTAGAAATATGAGGTGGTTCAAGTTATGTCTATTGTTCAGATGTTCTATATCCGGTTACGTCATAAGACACCCTTAATGCCTCCCTGCACTTCATCCTTACCCACATATTTGTTGTTATGCTTGTTTCAGTCCTATCCAGATCTGAAAACTGTGGTAGCAGTGATATACATGTTATGAAACAAATAATAAACATTACAAGATTAATAAAGATCGTGCTCTGGAACACAGCTTTAGTTCAGCACCAACTAAAACAGGAAAAATCTTCTGCAGCCTTCCATCTCCTCCTCCAAGTATAACTGTAGGTGTGAGGCTTCTGGCTTCTTTCCGTACACCACTTTTTCATTCATTTTCTAATTTTGAACCAGTTTAAAACATTCTGTAGGCAGCTGCAGCACTGAGTATATAGCAGGGTGCACACCCGCCTGTGCTTTTAGTTTCCTTACAAAAGGCATAAAATGCATTCGGTAACCTAACCAACTGCGCCCTTTATCCACTGAAATCCTAGGAGGGGCACTGCCACCTTGGCTGCATTTCCTTCTCTACTGACCACAGATATAATCCATGATAACAGGACCCAGCCCAGGACAATCCTATCATTGTGACTCCTGATAATCACTTAATATATGCATTGGGGAATAAGTGGAAGATCAGACCAGACTGCATGAATCTGTGCCCGTCACAGGATTACGAGTTGAACACGGACAGCCTGTACGTGTTTTGATAAGACCAAACATTTATCATTTTAAACTAACATGCGCCCCTGGTTAAAATCAACTTCCATAAACGTCAATTTGGATCATAAATTGGAGGAAATCTATGAAGCGATTACAGAAGATTACCTGTAATTCTTGCATGACAGAAAGAGTCACGAGTCCAAGGTTCAGATATCGCAATTGTATGATCATAAAACTTAATCAGACGTCAAACCATCCCCACAGCAACTAAAGTAAACACACAACATTTGACACACAGTGCAGCTGTAAACCCCTATTTACGGCACACAGTAGACTAATAAATATCATTTCCATGTTTCCCTTGAAGACCACAACCTATGAACCATGACATTTCATTATCTTAACAGCCAAAAGTTCAACTTTCAAATCAAGTACAAAGCTCACATCAAGCTATGCAAGAAAACAGTGACCAGGTTTAAAATATAGGGCAGCAAACCAGGTCTAAAAAAACCATCAGGTGACTGCTTGGTTTTAGGAAGGAACCCCTGGAATTCCAGAATGCTTTGAGCTAATTTGAGTCAGCTGTTAAAATCATTCAGAGCAGCTGAGCAAAAGCTTCACATACTTTCAGCGATATAAGGAGAACACCCTCAAGCATATCCTGCCATCACTACAACATTTCAAATATGCTGTTAGACAAACCATTTTCAAATTGAAACAACTTTTGAAATCATCTCAACAGTCACAGTGGGAATTCAAAAATGTAGACGTGAAATCCCTGCAAGAATTTCCACATTAGGTCTGAGGAGCAGCTGTTCTCTACCAGAGGAAAGATCCTCAGTAACCTTAGCCGTCTCATGGAAAACTCCTTTACCTCATTGTTCCACACATGACTGGATAAACTGAAGTCCCGTCATTCATTCGGATTATTAAACCTCCTTTACAGTTAACACAGATCTGGAGTGCATTTGAAGAAAACAACTTACCAGTTTCCTCGTCAATGCTGAATATCCCCAGGCCGGAGCCATCTCGAATGGAGTAGCGGATCTCCCCGTCGCGTCCTTTGTCTTCATCTTCAGCTGTTACTGTCATTACCGAAGTCCCAATGAGTGCATCCTCTTTTATAAATCCCTTTTCCACAAATGACCTGAAGAAAGGCCTGTAGAGGTTCTCGTTTACATCGACCACGTCCACTTCGATGAAACATGTCGACGACAAGGATATGGGCTTCCCTTTGTCTTTAGCCTTGGCTGTCAGGTTGTACACCTGCTTTGTCTCGTAATCAAGGTTCTGCACAATCCGCACGGCGCCGCTGAGTTTGTCAACTTCAAAGTTCCCATCTCCGTTATCAATGAGGCTATAGCGTACTTGACTGGATGGTCCGATATCGGGGTCGTGGGCTTCGAGCCACATAATTACAGTGCCAATAGGAAGGTCTTCCCGCACCTTCACACGATAATTAGGAGGAACAAATTTAGGCGGGTTGTCATTCACATCTTCCAAGGTGATCTTCAGCGGGACTGTCGACACCAGCTGGGGCTCGCTCAATGCCTGATCACGTGCTGCGATCTTTAAGACATAAACTGGGAACAGTTCACGGTCCAATGGCCTCGTCACCCTCACCACACCACTTTGTTCATCGATTGCAAAATGATCTGTGCCACCCAAGATGGAATATCTCACAATTCCATTATCTCCTTGGTCCTTGTCTGTTGAATCCACCTGGATGATCTCTGTACCAACGGTTGTACTCTCACTTATCTCGACAGAATACGAATCTTGCAAAAATTGAGGGCTGTTATCGTTAGCGTCCAGAATCTTAATATCCAAGAGACGTGATGAGGATTTCTGTGGTATACCGAGGTCATAGACGGTAACATTGAGGGTGTAATGGTCTGTTGTTTCTCTATCAAGGGGAGTAGAAACCAAGAGCCATCCTGTTTCCAGGTCCACTATAAAATTGCTTTCTGTGTCTCCTCCAGAAATAACATACACAAGTTTCCCATTGAAGCCACTGTCTGCGTCCGTGGCACTTAGATGGGCGACCCGGGCACCGACAGGAAGATCTTCTTTGAACTTAACGATGCTTGGGAATGTCTCTGCAAACTGGGGAGCGTACCGGTTGACTGAGTGAAAGTCCATGAAGTTATCATCTGGCTCAGTTTGCGTGTGGATTTTGGTGCCCTGAAGCAGCTTCTCTGCCAACATTGTGGCAACACCAGTCTCGACGCATTTCAGCTGGACGGGCTTACGTGCTGTGATGACGGTAATGTTCATGAACATTGGCTGAGTTTCATGTTCGCCATCGGTTGCGATGATTCGTAAACTATGAAAGGAAACTTTAGCTGCCTCTCCCTCACTCATCGTGTGCTTCAGTGAAAGCACCCCGGAGTTTGGGTTTAGTTCAAACAGATCCAGGTCATTCCCAGCCTGGATATTGTAACGTACCAACTGCAGTTCATCAGCATCTATGGCAGACACAGTCGTGATCTGCTCCTCCACCCCGTGGTCTCGTGGCACGGTGACCTCACAGTCTATATTTTCAAACAAGGGCTTATTATCGTTCAGGTTGTTTAATGTTACGGTGACTGATGCTTCCACCTCTCTGCGGAACGGGGATCCCCAATCTGATGCCCTGACTTTGAGATTGTAGATCCTTGGCATGAGCTCATAATCCAGGATCTCTGAGGTGCTGATGACACCAGAGAAGTAATCAATAACAAATGGTTGTGGGTTCATGTTGGCAATGCTGTAGGTCACATAGCCATTCTCCCCTCTATCCAGATCAGTGGCTTTGACAGTCACCACACTGGTCCCTGTGGGTGCGTTCTCATCAACAGTGGCCGTGTAGGATGTCTGCTGGAACTCGGGCGCATGGTTATTCACATCAATGACATCAATTATCACTTTTGTTGTCGTTTTCTTGTCACTGGTGATAACATCCAACTCAAATCGGGGAGCAAACTCTGCATTGATTGGTCCTGCAGTGCTAATCAATCCAGTGTCTGGATTGATAGTGAACCTGTTCTTGTCAGATTTGTGCCTGAAGGCGTATTTTAACTGGGGGTGCTTGGGCAAAGCTTTTACCATGACGACAGGTGTATGAAGAGGGGCGAATTCGCTCAGGTTGACCCTGTAAACAGGCCTTTCAAATACAGGAGGACCTGCTTTAAACTGCGCTGAAGTGACGTGTATCAGTTTAGCAGATGAAAACTGCGGAGGGCTTCCTTTGTCCTTCGCTTGCAGAGTGAGGTTGTAGCCAAACGGCTGGCTATCCCAATCGACATCTTTGACGGATTTGATTTTGTACTCCTTGCTACCGGGGCTGGTTCTTACAGCCTTGAACTGCTGAAGGGGGTCACCAGCGACGATGCTCAACGATGCTATTTCTCCGTTTGGTCCCTGGTCATTGTCCTCCACTGTCACAATTGCGTAGGTGGGGTCATGGTCTGCATCTGACGGCGCCAACGTAACTGCTGTGATTACAGGCGCATTTTCGTTGGCCTGCTCTATTCGCACTGTAAGTTTGGCCATGCTGCTGAAACCACTGCTGCCGTACAGCTTCATCCCTCTGTCCACTGCGAGGATCTCCAGCTCGTATAGCTTTGTCTCAGAGTGGTCAAGTTTGCCAGTTAGTGTCACCACACCGCTCGTCGGATGTACTGCAAACATGTCCGTCCACTCTCTGAAACTATAGTAGTATTCCCCATTTGTACCGATATCTGCATCCGTGGCTGTCACTTTGGCCACGCTCGTGCGTATGGCTGTGTTTTCTGGTAGAGAGATGCTGTAGGATGTTGGCGAGAAGAGTGGCCTCAGGTCATTGGTATCGAGCACCTGCACCTTCACTCGGGTGCGACACTCCAAATTAGTGCTCCTCTCCGACGCTTTGACAGTCAGCATGTAGTGGTCTTTCACCTCGCGGTTCAGAATGGCCGTGCTGCCTCCTTTGGTCCTTATTCGCAAAAAACTAAAATCTCCCAGCAGGTAGTCCTCTGCTTTGAATAAGTTCTCATTATCTCCAGAAATGATTTTGTACCGAATGTCCCAGGTGGGGTCGGTGCTGTAGATCCCCATCTTGATGTGGCTCTCTAAATACGTCTTAGCAGCAGAGTTCTCGTATATGGTGGCATTGTAAACAGAGTGGGTGAACTGTAAGGAGGTGGCCCTCACCATCCTTTGGTTCGCTGTGCAGCCACAGATGAGCAGCACCAGCAGTGAAACCAAGTGCTTCCCCATTATCGTACCGTGATCTTCACAAGAGTCACCTAGAAATGAACACAATCACAACTATCAGTTGCTTTACACAGACAACATCATAAAACAGAATTCTCTTTCAGGATGCAATTAGTTCGAAATTACAATACGTTCAATTAAACCCTGCAACAAAGCAAATGAGATCACAATCATTTTAATCTTGGAGAGAAACTCTGATATTTTGTTCTGCACTGTGCACTTTCCGAGACGCCATTAAATGTCTCGACAAGAGTTGATTGAGCTGATAAATGGTCAAATTGGTTCTGTGTGGAAATAAGATGAATGAAAGGTGGCAGCTCAGATGAACTGTTCAGCCTCAGAGTGGAGGCTCACTATACACACCAGACAAAGAAATTACCATGTTTTATTTTTTCCCTTCTCCAAATATTTTATACATGCAATGCACACTGATCCCTAAAATCAATGCAGAGAAAATAAAATCTGGACAGTGTTCAATTACAGCTCGCATCTAATGCAATAACTTAAAATCGTGATTGAAACCATGGATTATTGTGAAACTGTCATAAAAACTGCAGACTCATTCATTTACAGGCGTTTTACAGCAAGAGGCTCTGTGTGGGTGTTCGGTGCAAAGACAATAAAAAAGGCAAGATATCTGCACAGGACTCTGTATAAACCCGCTATTTACTTTGGTTGAGTCAAAATGAACCCACCGGAAAGAGTTTAGTTATAAATACCTCATGTGGGGTTAATAAGTAACAGTTCCAAACTCCTAGAATCTGAAAGTAACGCCTGCAGGTTCAAAAAGGACCAAAGGACCATCTGCTCGAGGGCGACCATTGTAAAAAAAAAAAAAAAAAAAAAAAGCGAGAGAGCGAGAGAGCGAGAAAAGTAAAAACCTGTCGGATATTTTAAGATAACAAAAAAGTTCCGTCTCTACCATATTCAGTTTCTGTCGAGTATGTTCTCAGTGATGGTGTTTTTTAGAAAAGGAAAAAGGGTTGAAGAGTATAAGTTAGACGGCTGCAGATAGTTTATGTCCCAGCCCCATCCCCCATCTCCAGCACCTCATGAGACGGTGGCAGCCGTGCGTTCAGGGGAAAAATGCTCCAGACACCACATTCCTCTCGAACACAAGGCGAAAGAACATACAAACTCCATTTTCCCAATGGAAGAGTCGACACTACAAACCCACGTCTTATCGCAAACGCATTAAACCTTTACTTTAATTGACTGCAAACTTCACCAAAGAGGCTGGATATTTCTTCCACAGCCCACAATAGGCGACCTAACCTACCTCAACTTTTCTACAGAGATGCCGGAGCGGAACCACCACCAACAACAAAAAGACGTCAAGAAGCCCGTCGGGTTCACAAATATCACTTCACATACCTCTTCAACGATTACTCTCGTAGTTTAGGGGGTTTTGCATGTAGTTTAAGTAGTCCAAATCTCGGCATGGTAAACGTCCGGACCTCTCTCCCTCCGTTACTCCGTCTGCCAGCTCAGGCAGCCGCTGTGCTCGTGCTCGCGCTCGCTCTCTCCCTTTCTCCGCTCACTGCCCCGTATCTCTCCGCGCTGCGCACGCCCGGTGTTCAGTCGATTTCTACTACCCGTCGAAAAGCGCTACTTCCTGACTCTGCGCATGCGCCGTAACTCATCGCCGAGTCTTCGTAGGATAATGACGTACTTAATTGCGTGTACTCATACCTTCGCAGCCCACACTGGCTATATGAGAATAATACCAGTGCATTTACGTGTTTAGACTGATAATAAGCACTATTTGAGTGGGTGAAAGTGCACAATCCAAAAGTTCTACCCTGAAGAAACTGACTGAAATAACACTT
>JBBMJM010125650.1:0-13385 GCA_037832705.1 Centriscus cristatus
GCCTTAAAGAATTCTTATTTTTTTCTTAAAGTTTTTATCAAAATTTATCAAAGCACCAGAATGAAAAGTTTGGAAAAAACACACACACAAATGTTTACTGTCAAAATAACATTTGTGCTGCACACATCTCTGTAGTTTAATTTGTTTGCAGTATATATGAATAACTTAAAACACATGTGAAAGAAGCTGTGAAAGAAAGTTCTTTGTAGGACAAATATGTTCCTGTGTATATGTTTGTGTTGGTTTGTGAGTGTAATTGAAAGAGGAATGCTGATGGGATATGAAGTGTTATTAGTAGTTGCATGCTGTCGGATGAATAGTGAAATAAGATGCTTTTTTCAGTTGTTACAATTGTAAATCTGACTCGTGAGGAGTCAGTGCCTCACCAGCCATGAACCTCACCGCACGTCACTGACAGGATGAGAGGTGATGAAATGATGAGCAGAGTCATATGAAAAGGAACACACACATAGTGTCACGCCCATGTGCACAGAAAAAGTGGAAATATAACCTGCATAGTCACATCTTTTATCATTATCAGCATCAAGCCCCATTCAATGGTGTGATCATGGTTTCAGTCAGGTTGAAAATCACTCCCCTCGGCCTCTACAGAGACTAATGTATGCTGCTGATACTGGATGTGATCCTTTTTTTCAGCCACCACTGGAATTTTAAATGAGGCTGCCGGCAGTGGGATCTGTGAGTGTCTATGAAGACATTGTTTTTATTGTATTATTTGTAATTTTGTCACACTTCTGTACATGGAAATGTTAATACAGTTGGTCAGATTAAGCCGTTGTAAACCTTAATGACTACGATTAACAGCAGCATCCAGCTGAGCCAGTGGCTGCAGGTCGTAGATGGTCATGAGAGCTTCATCTCATTCTGCATGGACACTGTCATTGCAGTATATCACGGTGACCAACTTGTATGGATCTGATCCAACCCAAAATCAAAAGAAAATGTCTCCCTCCCCCATGCTGCCATCACCATAGAGACCATGAATGGAGCAGTGTTAGAAGACAGGTCTTTTTGGACATGTGAAGTGACGTGAAGTGTTTTTTGTCCCCTCGTTGAATTCAGTCAGCTGAGTAAAAAATCCTCTGGGTGAAACTATTTACGGTTTAGAGCTGCGTCTGTACATTAAAACATTCATCTGCACAGCTGTCTCCGATGTGTTTGGTGAGACTAAAGCTTGGTGATGTCGTTATAACATTCAAAAATCCAGGATTGGAAAATGTCAATGTCAATATCAACGTCAGACACGTGATAGGTTCCTGATCAGGAAAAGCCTTAAGTCTTATCTCCCTGACATGATAATGAATGTGCGCTTCATGTTAGCTGACGCAGAGGAACTAGAAGACCGACGTCTCTTTCCTGCTCTGTGTGCTTTTCTCCTTCAGTTATTCTTCTCAGCCAAAGAAGCACATTCTTGTCAAACTACATGTTGTGACTCACCAGTCGACACCATTTCCTCTTAAAGGGCGGCAGCCTAATTGTGACGAATCCACGGTGCTGCTGGGACTAACTTTTCTGCATCGGTGTCGTATGAGTCAACCTGAAAAGGCCTGGGTGTCGTCATACTGCCGATCTTGTATTTTTATGGTTTGAAACACTGATGTGATGCAGTTAATGACAAACAAATATTTGCCTTTCACATTTGAATTTGTTTCTGAACGCCACCAGGCTTTTATTATTCACAGGTTATCACTTCCATGAATAGCCCATCTCCTGCTTCTATTTGTGCTCTAAGCTCCTCTGGTCTTCTGACATCTTCGGCCCTGAGGCATTTCACCCACTCTTATTACATTAACAGGGCCTTGTCTTTCAGGCTCAGCCATATTGATTCTCCGCCCCTCCAGCAATCCTTTTTAAGCGAGAGCCGCGGCGCAAATGCTCATCATAAGGGGAGGGGGAGTGAGTAAGAGGTGCTGTGCAGCTCCAGTAACACATGAGGGACTTGAATGAGGGAAATAATGAAACATCAGGGTGATTTGTGCTTCGAGATCCAGCACTATTCTACACATGTATTGGTCATACAAGCGGTTAAATGTAAATGTAAAACGTGTTGAGTCATCACTCACTTGTATAACGGTACACATTATGTATGTGTGCTTTATGAAATCATGCGTGCCAGATGGCGTTGGATGTGGAGGACGGTACGTGTGAACTATCAAGTCTTGTGCGTTACCAGTGCTGGCCACTGAACAGCCACCCTGCTACATAACTCAGAGCTCCTGTTTAGTAGAGCACATAATCAGCCATCGCCACCAGCTGCAGCAAAATGTCTGCACTCGCAGCACAGCAGCACACAGTGAGTGCTACTCCACCACAGAGAGAAACCGTGGAGCGGTGGAGAGCATCCTGTGTTAAGAGGTCTTCATTGTCATGATGAATACCCGAAAACCAGATGCCCTCCAACTATAACTGTGACAGACACTGATGGCAGCCGGCCTTAGCTGTGCTTGAATAACCCTCTCCAATGCTGCAGGCGCCCTGGTGCTGCCTGTCAAAGCACTCACGCCTCCAGGCGCTATTGGAGTGGGGTGCCAGCGACATCTGACCCATGCTAAGAACGGCCAGTGGCAAACACGGAGGAACACATGCACAGATATCGGTCCTAAGACTGGATGAGGACTACAGCCGAAGTTATGACGACTTAAAGACTGCAGCTCATCTGCAAAATGGCTAACACGAGAAGAGTCGCTCTGAAGGACAAAGCAAAGGGGGATGGGAATGCTTCTTCTATTACTCGCATCGCTCCCTTGACAGTAGTGCAAAGCCAAATGGTCCAGGATTAGGTGAAAGAACAGCTGGAGGTCAAGGAACAACTACTGAAAGGTCATCGCTGTCAGCGGCCCGCAGCCATAACACAAGACAAGACAGGCAATCCCATGAAAAATACGGCCGGCTAAAAGGTAAGTTCGCCTTCTGTTGGCGAAGCTGCCGACAGCACTGAGGCCCAAAGAAGGTGACGGTACTTCACTGCTGTCCAGGCTGACAGTTGGTTAAAGGTGACAGAGCGCAAGCAGGTTCGTCAATGGCGAGGGTGATGACAGACTTCCAGGTGGATGCTGGGACATTAGCAGCAGACATCAAACCCGACCAGACAGAGAACCGCCTGAAGACTGAAGGGCTGGACGAGAAAGCCCAAGAACATGAGCGACACTCGCAGCATGAGTCAGGGACTGAAGATCAAACTAACTGTAATGAACAAACAGGACTTCAACATCTCTTTGACTTTCTTGGATCATCAATATATTATATGTCTGTGTTTTCAATAACACCTCATCAGTTAGAGCTCAGTTTAATCCCTTATTCTATACATTCCATTCATAGTTTTCACTTCAGGGACAATATACAGAGTCAGCACTTCATGCAGGTGTTACTTGTCATTACTCTTAAGCACATTTTTTTAATAACATAATAACATAGATAACATGATAGACATGGATAGCTACTTTTAATCTCTAAGAGAAACTCACATCGTCATAATAATTTAGAGAAAGCAAACATGAAACAGACTGAGATGAATATGTTGCTGTGGTTTCACAGTGATGTCCATGAATAATAGATATATGATGTTTTCATTAAAGTGCACGTTCCTACAGCGGCTGTGCTTGGTTCTTTCGGCCTTCAGGGAATGGAACACGTGTGGATGTGGCTGGCGAACCAGTCTACTCTGTCTGTTGTTCATTTCCAGGGCCTGTGCTTATTTCACAGTGACACAGACATATACCAGTGCTCCTTTATACTATTTGGATGTGACTGCAAAAATGTAAATCCCCAGAGCTATCTGCTCAGGAAAATGATGGCCTGTGAATCCCAGCCAGCCATAAAACCTTTCATCAGGTCCCAGCAGCCGACTGGATTCCTCATCTCCTTTTCATTTAGCAGATATATACATGCTGATCGCTCGCTGACAAGATGCTGAAGTCGCCATGAGCACGGTGTGAAGGCTGTTATAAAATCTGAGCTGTAAGCCTGGCGGATGTCCGCTTTGAGTCAGCGGAGTCTGCTCCGTGTTGTTCCACCCGAGTATGTTATAGGGCCTTTGTGTCGTCATGACAACAGCAAATGTATGGTGAGGACTCCAAGAACAGCTGGGGGAACAGACACTGAGATTGTCTCATGCTAATTATTTAGAATTTATTCATGCATCCAGTTCATGTGTTCAATAATTGGGTTTGATTTAGCAATTTAAAATAAATCAGCCTCATTTGACACCTGGAAAGTCTTTTTTTTAATCTCATGTCTCCCCTGCCAAGCTGTCCTGTGTAGGACTCCACTGTAAACGGCCCCTGGATGCTGTACGTCTTCACGATGGCATTCCTCTAGTCATCTAGGCATGGAAATGACTTAATGCTGCATGCAGATGTGTGACTCGTTACTGACAGTTTCTTTTCCAGCACGTAAAACAAACGTTCAACATCTGAGCAGCAGAAACATCTAACTCGTGAACACACGGCAGAGCAGAGCCCATATTGATCTCTGTCAGCCAAAATACTGGAAGAACACAGAACAATCCATCAGGAGCTTGTGCCCTCCGCTTCCACTTCTGTTTGAAACGGTAGATGGAGGAATGATTCATAGATTCAGCAAGTTTGACGATTCATTGCCCTTCAAGAGGTGTGTGCGATTAGATGTGGACGAAGTGAAGAGGTTGCGTATGTTTTATGCATTACGTGATGAGTGAGTGTAAGTGTGTCAAATGCTTCCTCCGAATCCTGCTGTGATCCGACTTTTAATGAAGCTCCTGAAGAGAGAATTTCACATTCCCACAGAGAGCAGTAAACAGGAGATTTATGTTTGATGGGTCCCACGGTGTCTGTGTCAACACACAACACCATCATCCGGAGATTGATAGTGAGGAATACCGACATTTAAAATGTGTCAACAGACGAAAACACCTGGTTAAATCAACAAACAGTGGAAAAATAAGGACAAGAATGATTTCTGAGGACAATGTGCAGTTAAGAAACAGGTCAGGTCGGGATCCATAGGGCATTGGTGTGTCTGGAGATAAATGAGCAGCCTCAGATGTATAAACCAGTTGGGTCTCACCCTAAACAACAGTAATGTGAACAGTTTGCCACACCCATGAATTATCTAAAGCTGAGACAGAATAATCTTGCAGGAGTGTGTGTGAGTGACAAACATACCTGACAGGCTTGGTACAGCAGCTGGTGTTCAAACTTCTTGATGCCAAGGATGTTCTGGAACATTTCGTACAGCTGGTCCTTGCTGAGGATCAGTTCGGAGGCAGCGCTGGCAGTCATCCGTTGCTGAGCCTTGCGTGGGTCCTCGTCACCGCGGTAGATGGTGTCAAACTTGGCCATCCAGGAACTCAGCACCGTCTCCTTGCTCAGCCCGTCGATTTCCGGAAGGCTGCGCACACGCTTCTCAATGTGCCTCTTGAACACATCCCTGAAATCTGAGGCTGAGAAGCCGCCACTCTGGACCATTTTGGCCACACGATCACTCTTCAAGAACACCTGTGTTTGAAACAGACCAGTGTCACTGGAAGAGACAGCGAAGTCGGGGAAACCGATGTTAAAATGAGAAATGGTCGTATTGGAACTACTTTCCAACAAACAAAATCCCAAACTGACATTGTGCAGGAGGTGTGAAGAAGCTTCCTGTCACATCTTCTCTCTGAGTGTCTTGCTGGGTGAGTGGGCTGATTTAATGGATAATGTTTTGCCGCTCATCAAAAGAGCTACTGAACCGAGTTCCCTGACTTTCTATGACCTGGAGGACTGAGGACCCTCACACACATGGCTCTGAGTGTCCAACTGTCTCATCAAAAACTGTCTGAAGAAGTATGGACAGAGACTGTGTCTGTTTGTGAGGCTCCATTGGTAGACTGGTAGAAACAGAGCTACAGTGTCACAGCGTCAGGAAACACTGAATACTTAATCACTCTGACAGTCACATTTTGTTCTCAACATCCGTTGAATGGCTCAAAGGAACAAAAACGTACTGGAACTTGACGGCATTGACTTTTCATTTGGTGTGTATATCATCCATCCATCAGTCTGTCCGTCCGTTCATTCATTCATTCATTCATTCATTCATTCATTCATCCATCCATCCATCGCCCCGGTTACAAATCTTGGGTGAAGGTGAAGGTTGGGGTTCAACCTGGACCAGTCACCAGCTGTGTGACCTCACATTCACACCTACGGGGGACTGACAGTGACCAGTTAACCTCAGCATGATGTTGGACGGGGAAGAGAGATGGAGTACCTGGAGAGAACCCACACAGACACTTGGAGAGCCTACAACACACAGACTACACAGAGAAAGATCCCAGGTCAGGATGCCGACCGGGGACCTTCTTGCTATGAGGCGACTGTGCAAACCACTGCTCCACCGTGTCGCCTGTGTGTATCAGAACAAACCAGATCAACCCCAAAATGAATGAATGCACATGGAAGGATTTACGCACACACGGAGGAAAAAAAAAAAAAAAAAATTCTTGTGTGTTGAAACTCGCACATGTGTGTGAAACTTTAGCGACTCTCCTGACGGGTGCCGACACATACCTGTCTGCAGCCAGTCAGTAGAACACACACAGCGAGTTCCCACACACAATAAGCAATTTATGAATGCATATTTATAGATGTTTTTTGTGTGCATGTGAGAATCCTTCTGTGTGTATTCAGTCATTCTGGGACTGATCTAGCTCTGTACCATTTGGATTGTAAATCCATGTTTGGGTTTTGGGTACAGTGCATGAACACTTTTGCAGTTAACAAAGTAAAATGTCCTTCAATAAATGATTAAAGCTTTCAAATTCTTAATTAGCTGACAATATTTTGTTGTGCTAAAGTGAAGTCGATTCCATCACGTGTGTTTATTCATGTTGTGTCTGTGTTAAAAAATATTGCAAACTAGATAATCACCGACAATGTTCTAGGTCTCCCTCCTGTCGGTGTTGGTTTCAGAGAACCATCTCCATGTAGCCTTGGCTCTGTCTGTTTTTTCTCTATAGTCCAATGTTGCTCATGGAATTCTACTGAAATAGTCAAGATGTAGGCAACACGGTGGTGCGGTGGTTAGCAGGTCGCTTCCTGCCCTGGGATCTTTCTATGTTGAGTTATCGTGCTCTCCCCTGGTGCTCTCTGGGTTCTCTGGGTTCTCCTGCTTCGTCCCACCTCAAAAAAAATATGCTGAGGTTAATTGGCTTCTCCAAATTGTCCTTCAGTGTGCGTGTGTGTGTGAATGCTTCTCTGTCCTTCATGTGGCCCTGCAATGAGCTGGCGACTCGTCCAGATGGGCTGGGACCCGTGACGAGATGAACAAATACATCCGTATGTCTTTTGGTTTTATTTACACCATCAAATTCAAATTTGGCTTGACACAAGTGCTTCAATAGCCACAACACAACTAGCTAAAATCTATGCGTTCTCACCTCCCTAACAAATGTCACGTCCAGGTGTTGTGTCGTCCCAAAGCACTGGTCATTCCCACATGCGTGATCACAGAGTCAGTTGCTCCTTTTACTGACGTCTTTCTGTCTGCTGAGTCATCATGAACCTTCTTCACCAGTACACCACCACCTTAGGGTTGCTGTCAACAGGCCCCTCTTGGTCTTCAGGACGTGGTATGAGTATTTACTGCCGATCATCTGTGCAGAGTCCAAACCATGTGCTTATCCCTTTAAGTGTCCTACACTGTTCGACTGAGTGCTGGACTGTCTCAGGGGTGTCTTTGCACAGTCTGCATCTTGCTTCTTAAAACCTTACCTCGACAATCTGTGAGTGGTACCTAATCTTCCATGGTGCCTTCTACTCTTCCTCCCTGAGGTACTTACACTTTGTGCCTGGGGGGAGGGGTGTGTGTCATTGACGTTTGTTATTCTGAAGAGTGGCTCTGACATTGATTTTTCGTGGCTGTAAACGTGTAGCCTCTCTAGGACAGATGACCATGTTTTCTTCTCTCCGTTGTTGGGATGGACGTTTGTAGCTGGTACCTGTGTGTCATGAGTCATATTAGGGTTGGGGCCCAGCTCTGTGTTGTTGGATAAAACCGCTTCAATGGTCCTTCACTCGACACTTGAGGTGAGCGATGTCTTGTGAATCCTTCTGCTCGACTAGGGTTTGGGATGATGTTTGAACATTTTAGAATTCTTTAAGAATTAGTTTGTGTTTTTGGCCGCTGCTTCTCTAGTGTATGTCTTCACCATAGCGACCATAGGTGAGGTTTTTATGTTTGAATCAGGGCCGTCTGTCATCATATCTTTTAGCTCCTCTACCTGCCAAACATGTGCTGCTGCTTCAGTCTTACACTAGAAGATTGTTGATGACCTGTTGGATCATACATTTTTAGTGCATTAACAAGCCTGTTGGTTCTGTTGCATCAGCTGTACCATTGCAACAAATAATGGAACAAGAAGGACATGGAACCAAACCATCTTCATATTTAGTTGTTTTGATTCTATTACATTTATGTAGTAGTCAAAGCACCTTGGGGGTGTGGTCTAGACCAGTGTTTTGGGTTTTGTTATTTAGTACAAACCCACCTACATTCCTGGAGTGGACATTAGAGTACGACTAAACTGAATCTACCAAAAATATAATTAATTGTTAGTCACCTTGTTCAGTCCTGCTCAGCACCTTCAAGTTCCTGCTGAAGTTGGACCTGTTCCATCTACAATTGACAGTGAGACTCTCTCCTATGAGTGTTTATACATATTCCATACATTTTACCCAGCTGACCTCTAAGCCTGTGTGACCTTCCATACACTACTCAACTGGGGGTTTGGCGTGCCCTGTTCTTACCAGCTCTAAATCCTCTAAAGGAGGCTACTTGGCCTTCATCTTCATCACCATCCTCGCTTGAAATGCACATTGGCTGTCACATGTGGGTCAACTCGTAATTAACTTCCATTGCCTCTGTATGGATTCAGCTTTTCATTATGAATATGCTGGATTTCCCATTTGGCCTTTAACATTCTCCCTATTTGTCAGGGTGGTGGTGTTGTATTCATGGTATAAATTATTATTTCCTCAGAGCTGCCGTTCCATAATCGGTGCTGCGTTAGCCACCATTTTACCACTCAGCTGCCTGTGCCTCAGTGTCTGACATAGTACCAGACTTTATTTGGACTGAAACATGGAAGGTGAACCATCACCCAGACAGACATGTCCACATCCTGAATGATGTCGGTAACATAGAACATACATCCAGGGATTCATTTGCAGCCTTCCAATCCCTCTGTGCTTGACAACCAAAATCATTTTGATGAAGAGTGTGTGCCTACTGCCTGCTGGCAGATGGGTACCTCATAGTAGCTCTGCACAGCGTTGATGAATGCTTCATCTGCCACAATCTGTGTGTCTCCATTGAGGAAGGCCTGAAAGCGATCCTTGGTCTGCTGAAGCTGCTGCTTGGTTATCTGTGGGGTTAAGGGCAAACAGAAGACACAGTCATCACAAAAGTCATGAGTCAAAGAAATGTGTATCAAGACAAACGCATATGCGGTTAAGCAAAACCAACTCAGGTCAGGTCAGGTCAACAGGACAGTGGCTGAAAGACCGATGTAGAACTTTCCTCCAGAAAATGTTCCCCCAACAACTGGGAGATGTGATCCCTGTGGTGCTTCTGTGGCCCCCGTGAGGATGCAGGCAAATGAAAGCTATTCTTACTCCCACTGCAAAGTAGCAGTGGCTTAATAACAAGATAGAAAATCCCAAACTATTAATTGCAGTGAGACGAAAAATATTGGTCATCAAGACTGACGATTGAACTGAGGGCCTACAAAACCTACAAAAACCTACAAAACCTGCATCATCACAGCTGTGTGTGTCCCACACTGATACCACAGGTCAATGAAACCAAGACATAATCTGTTAGAAGATGCACCACACACCGCAGGAGCATGTACACACCCCTGGAAACACATTCCCACATCAGAGTCGACAGAACCTATACACCCTCTGCGCAACACTTTCATAGAAAGATCGATGAGCGTAATCAAGACAAGAAATTAAATTCAAATTCATTGATGTCTGATATCAAACAAACATTAGTCAGTTAGAAAGTTTAAATTCAAGATGAAGATATGTTTTAGTTTACGTGTCATATATACAATTACACATTGTACAATTGACAGTGAAACAGCCCGTGGATCAGTGATGTGCAGTCAGGGGAGGCAGGAGAGATCATAGAAAGAAAAGGTCAAACACTGGATTTATGAACTAAATTTACATAGATTATCTGATGTACACAATGTACTGTTTTTTGTCAACAACCATCGATGTGTAATGCCTTTCATGAGCTGAGCGAACGTTAAACGTCTGTGAAGAGACACGAGGTGAGGTAGTTCTGCCCCTCCTGCTAGGGGGCAGTAGTGAGCCAAGGGCTTCTTCTAGACTCCTCAGTCAGAATCAGTGACAGCAGCTCCAATATACAGTCAGTGAGTCCAGTCAGCATCAGTTTTTTACTTTACAAATGGAGGATTGCACATCCAGACTCAAACCGTTTTCAAAACTGGGGATGATGATTAAAGAATGGTAACAGACACGATAAGTTCTGACCCTGATGAGTTTTTTTTTTTTTTTTAATTCAATGTTCTTTTGTGTTCTTCAGTTTGTCTGTGTATAGATGCTGTATTGAGACTGAATAACCACTAAATGTTGACAACCAGATGGTGAAGTCAGAGGTCAGCAGACGGGAACCTCTCCACTCGTCACTGCTCTTAATGTGCAAGGGGGTGACAATGGTGGGAGTGAAAGGAAAAAGACATTTCTGAGCATCAAACCAATCCCGTCCATTACATTTGGATAAATCGAATGCTCCATGATCATGGTTTCATCAAAACACTCCTCTCAAATGTCACCATCCAGGTCATGTGTTATTGACATACAACCTCTCGGTGGATCCCAAGGGGAGACCCACAACACATAACAGCACAACAACATCCAAGATCCATGAGGGATGGGATGCCGCTTGAGGTGACATTGAAGAGAAACTGAAGAGCAATCTGCCACGTTGAAGTGGGCCAAGGGATCCAGTCCGGTCTACAGAGACACAAGGAGGCTGGGGACACTGGACATGATTCAGTTTTTGGTTCTGTGATTGTTTCAACTACTCGATAAATTTGAGGCGACATGGTGGTGCGGTGGTTAGCACTGTCGCAGGTGCACTTCCATTCCTGGGTTTTTTGTGTGTGGAGTTTTCATCCTTTCCCTGTGTCTGTGTGGGTTCTTTGCAGGTACTCCAGCTCGTCCTTCACCAGCTGGGATCAGCTCCAGGACAACAGAGGGCAACAGACACCCGGAGCAACAGGAGCTGATGACTGAATGAATAATGTGTTGAGTAGAGTGTACGTTTGAGTGCCGACATGCTACGTGATCACTGTTTTCCAGTGTGAGTATATTTAGACAGGATACGGCCTGAGATGTCTTCTAGTGAAAATCTGCTTCATTCAAAGAATCAGGCTGCAGGGACACTCTCTGCTTGGTTAAATTCTTTCTTTTCTTTCAAGACTGTGATGAAAGGGTGACAGCAATTCACTCATTTCATATTTGTACTTTAGAACCTATTTCTATGGCTGCAGATGTCCATCCCATCCACGAATGTATCATCACATGTGGATGTGTGCATGCATGAGAGAGACTTACAATTCCGCACGCTCTTTCTTACATTGCTGACTGAAGAACAGTGCTGATTAGTAGCTAAACTGATGGACGACAGAAATTGCCAACATTTCCATCCCTACTGCCAGATTCCCAGGACACATTTTTTTTCCTTCTTCCCGTCCATTGATTCTCTCTCTCTGGCTCTTATCAAGATTGCAGTGTAACACAGTGATTCATGTGCTTGAAACCAAGTGACATGAATCCTGGTGGAGCTGTGTCTGCTGCATCGGTGTAATGAAAATTAACTTCAGCCTTAAGAAGACCACTGACTGGATATATTTGATGCATGTAGGGATCTGAGGATCATGAACCAACGATAGCTTTGTCTTTGTGTTAGATTGTGACAGCTGTGAATATTGCGTAGTTCAGTGTCACAAACTAAATTGATTGGACTAAATTGATCACTAACTTTTGTCACCATCAAAGGGAACACACAGATGTACTGATGGAAAAAACAGTTCTTTTAGGTAAAAAAGATTTGTTCACCCAATCGTTCAGCGTTACGCTATGACCTGTCATGTGTTTTTCTTTCTGTCAATCAACTCATTTGCTGGGAACGAACGAGCCTGGTTCACCCACAGCAGTTCACAGTTGTTTTTAACAAATCGTTTGCAAACAGGTCAACACGACTCTGATGAAGATGAGAACAGGTGTGTTAAAAAGAAGCATACGATGAAGGATTTGCTTTCAGAAGGAAGGGGGTGGAAAATGACCCCTGAGCATACTTTAATCCATCTATACGTTGAACATTTCATTTATAGAGTGTCCAAGTCATCAGCAGTACTTTCAGGGCTGTGGTGAGTGGATTCATCAGCTAATGAATGCAGTATACACAGTACGCTAGCCAGTGCTCACCTCATTGTGATAAAGCCTCGGCTGTGCTGACTCACTCTTAATCTTCCTCTGGAGGTTACATAACACTTAAATCAGGGTGTTTTCCAAAATTAAAAGGCTGTGAATTAGATTTGCCAATGCATAGATAGACAATGAAGCTATGATTCATTTTGTATAAAAAACATAAAAACGTGGAATTTTAGAGTAAAATGACGGAGAGCTGCATAAAAGGCCGATCCCGTATATTCCAAATCAGGAGCTGTAATATACAAAGTGATGTGAGCAGTGTACGTGCACAGATTCAGTTCAGTTCAATTTTATTTGTAGTCCAACATCACAATTACGACTGACTCGATGGACTTAACAGTCCATAAAATACTACACCCTCTGACCTTTGAACCTCAGTCAGGGTGACGGAAAACTGCCCAAAAAACACAATAATGATGATGACATGAAGCCAAACATATCAAACAATAACTATCGGTCTACAGGTGGGTCAATGAGAGCAAATCAAGTGCTCCTTTTTGTCTCCCTTGGCCGTAACTTTACCTATAGTGACAGCAGCAGCATCAACGTTTTCAACGACTGCGAAGACGCCAAACCCTCCTCAACGAAAGGACCGGACCATCAAAGGAACATCTGTGATTTCACCATGGAAACCACCAGACTTTTATTGTAAGTTTGTCAGTGAAATACATGATGGTCGCACTCCGTCATCCACTGATGGATGGAAGTAAGGACATAAGCTTCATGACTGACTGATGGACGTGTGCTGTTAGTCTTTTTATTATGCACTGAAATACGGTGAAAGTTCCTTTGAAAGTGGTTCGTTCAAAACGTTTCTAAAACCAAAACTGTTGTTGTTTGTTGTTTTGTTACTGGTGGTGATATCGTGATAGCTGA
>JBBMJM010125666.1:0-11351 GCA_037832705.1 Centriscus cristatus
CAGAAGAGCGTGTCCATGGCAACACCGTGTGATATCCATGACTTTCTCTCGCTGTCACTCTCTTAGGTGATGTACTTCAGCTCTCTCTTTCCGTATGTGGTGCTTTTCTGTTTCCTGGTGCGAGGTTTGCTGCTGAAAGGAGCCGTCGACGGCATCGCACACATGTTCACCCCTAAGGTAAATGAACAAATACAATTTTGATAAAACAAAAAGCAATAAAATGAGACACCTTGAACATTTGCTGCCTTTACTGCTTCAGCAGCGTAGAGAGAAAACGTGAGACATAAAATTGCAGATTGTCCTGGTTCTCAGACACAAATCTGGTTCATTCTGGAAAATATAGTCACAGGCTCACCGCTGACAGTCTACGCAGGCTGCTCACACATGAGTGATGGTGTTGTTGCTTTCCACCAAGGACACGTATGGCCGCTCCCATTATTATGGGAGTTGAGATGATGTTTCCCTCTAGTGGCGAATGGGTGCAATTTCATGCCAATTCTATAAAAAAGAAAAAAAATAATTCATAGGTCACGTAATATAAATATTAATAAAGACCATTTACAGAAAAATTGCTGTATGAAGGAAAGAGGCCTCTCTCGATATTTAGTACCAACATCTGTCTGAAACTAGAGCCTGAGAAGAACGTCTGTCAAACCGGGAGGACTTTTAGAGCAGGGCATTACGAAAGAACAAAATCACCACTACCCTTCACAATGGTTTACCTTTGTTATTCTCTCAAGCTTGAGAAGATGTTGGAGCCACAGGTGTGGAGAGAAGCAGCCACCCAGGTCTTCTTCGCCCTTGGTCTGGGTTTCGGAGGAGTCATCGCGTTCTCTAGTTACAACAAGCGAGACAACAACTGCCACTTTGATGCAGCGCTGGTCTCCATCATCAACTTTGTCACTTCAATCTTGGCCACTTTAGTGGTGTTTGCCGTCCTGGGGTTCAAAGCAAACATCATGAATGAGAAGTGTGTCGTCGAGTGAGTGATGTCTATGAATAAGGCCTCCGGATCATACGTGGGGTTTAAAACTGTGACTGCACTGACGTGTCTTTGGTCTTTGTGTTACGTGTGCAGGAACGCTGAGAAGATTCTGGGGTTTCTCGGTAGCGGTGTGCTGAGCAAAGAGCTCATCCCGCCTCACATCAACTTCTCCCACCTCACCACCGAAGACTACGCAGAGATGTACGGTGTTATTAAAGCGGTGAAAGAAGACGGGTTCAGCCAGCTGGGCCTCGACCCTTGTGTGCTGGAGGACGAACTCAACAAGGTGAGTGACGGAGATGACAGGTCGACTCAAGTTTATTTGTTGACCGAAGTCTTTTATGTCCTAAATCCTTCTTTTCACTGGAGCCACTGCAGCCGTCATTGATTTATTAGTGACTAATCAAACATATCATCGCTCTCTCTACATGTATAATTAAACATATATAGTCATGGGTTGGAATATAAGGTTTAATGTTGTTGTTTTCGTTCATTTCCCCTTAGAATCATGACGTTCTTGTTAAAGAAACATTTACATTCTGCAAAATCTAGAAACTGTCATTTTCTCACTGAGTTTTTCTATCTTCACTGGAATGAGAACAGTCAACCAAAAAGTACCTGATACCCTTGAGATACAGTCGGTCTGAACAGGATTTTAAATGTCTCCTGTTCCAAAATAAGAAGCTCCAAATGTGTGATGTATGTATATAACCTCTCAATCGCTCATATCCAGAGTTTCCGGATGAGCTTGTCACCTGAAAGTATAATGAGTGAATCCTGAAATAGAGTTGATGAGTTTCACTGGAGGATCATTCGTCTCCTTCAGGACCAAAAGCCCAACATTGTCCACCTCTTACAGCACCTCGTCCCCTCCCTCTGTGTGTCCTCCAGGCAGTTCAGGGCACCGGTCTGGCATTCATTGCCTTCACAGAGGCCATGACCCATTTCCCTGCCAGTCCCTTCTGGTCCGTCATGTTCTTCTTCATGCTGATCAATTTGGGCCTGGGAAGCATGATCGGCACAATGACCGGCATCACCACGCCCATACTAGACGCTTTCAAAATCCGCAAAGAGATCCTGTGTGGTGAGCTCACCGTCTAGATAGTGACGCGGAATGAAAGTGTCGCGCTCCTGAGGATAACCGGAGGTTCTCTTTTCCTCCTGTTCCTCCGTCAGTGGTCTGCTGTGTCATCGCGTTCCTGTTAGGCCTGCTGTTCGTGCAGCGCTCAGGAAACTACTTTGTCACCATGTTTGACGACTACTCAGCTGGACTGCCGCTCACTGTGGTGGTGATCCTGGAGAACGTCTCTGTGGCCTGGATATACGGCACCAAGAGGTAAACTCCACTCTCCACTCTCGTGACGAGTTACAAAGGTCAGTTGTTCCGGTTTCATCACGTCCGATCTTTCTTTCATTCTCACAGGTTCATGCAGGACCTGGAGGACATGCTTGGGTTCAGGCCGTATTCTTTCTATTACTACATGTGGAGGTACGTGTCGCCGGCCGTGCTGGTGTTGCTCATCATCGCCACCGTCATCGAGATGGCTGTTACCTCTGCAGGATACAACGCCTGGGTAGAAGCTGAGGTGAGTGTCAGTGCCGTTGAGACTCAGTGAGGGAACGAATGCAAAAGGAGGAGGACAGTGAACAAGTGATGGCAGCGGCAGACAGGAGTGGCTGTGGAAGAAACACCACAGAACATCGTACTTGTCCATCTTGGCGTCAGTGTTTTTTCAGGAATCTGCTTGCCTGTTCAATATGGTTGTCATCCAGCTGTTTGCAGTAGAACTCCCCCCGCCCTGGCTTTTTCCAATTTTCTCCCCTTTTCTCCTCTGCCAACATTCTTGTGTCCTCTTCTTGCCAGGGTTCCGAGCGTTTTCAGAGCTACCCTCCCTGGGCTTTAGCCATGGCCTACTCGCTCATCGTGGTGGCCATGCTGCCTTTGCCTATCGTGTTCATCGCCCGCCACTTCAACCTGGTCTCCGATGGCTCCAACAAGCTCTCCGTCTCCTACCGTAAGGGCATGATGAAGGATATCTCCAACCTGGGAGAGCAGGACGAGCAGCGCTTCATCCTCGGCAAGAACCCCAGCGAAGCTCCTTCTCCCATGCCCCCCCACCGTGCCTACCTGGGCCCTGGTGGCACCCAGGAAATGACCAACACCAACTACGGCACCAGCACCAAGACAGGCTACCAGAACATCGGCTCGCCCGAGTCTGAGCTATGATGGGTTCATGGATCCTCCCACCCGACTTGGAGAGAGAAGTACAGAAGATGAAAGGGAGGAAGAGGAAGTCAAGAGGAAGAGAAAATCCACTGTCATTGCAGCGTTCCACACACCTTAACCCCTGAGCTTAATCCCTCTGTCCCCCTTTTCTGCCCCATCGGTGGCTCTTCTCAGTCGGAGGATCTATGCTGCTATCCGGCGGTCAGTCCCAGTTTGGATGAAGGGATCATGGGCACGCGGGTTCCACCAGATGTGACAGCCTTTTCCGTTAGCATAAGAATTACAGGGGCAGAGAAGGAGGCAGTGACAGCGCAGAGGGCGAGAGTAGTCTGCCTCACAAAAGGCCACAGCTTTGTCTCGCTGCACGCTCTGGCTGAGGTTGAAGTGTGTTCAACGCCAAAACGGCTTTACATTGTTCCGAGCTGGAGATGGTTATTTCTGAGATGTTTCCAGCTGTAGAAGATCATCTCATTCTCTTTCAGACCTAGAGGATTGTTCACACGGGGAGCAGGATGGAAGGAAATTCACGGTGACTTCGGCTTAATCGCTAGAAATACTTAACCAATGATAACAAACGTGTCCGGTGTGATAGTGTGAACAGTGCATCAGCAATAATTATAATTGGAGTAGATTTTTACTAAAACTGTGGATTTCCTTCGGTCCCACTCTTCCGCCTCATGTAGATTAACGTACATACGTGTTGTGCAATAGTCCGAGATGTCACACTTCATCGTGTATATACACCCCAGTAGTGCACAATGAGGGAAACCTTGACTCCCTCTCTATGAATACTGGAGGACAGATGTGGTCGGAGCATCTATGAGCCTTAAAACAGCACTTTTTCTTTCAGAATATATGTCTCTTGTTCAGAGAAAGGCTCTGGGGTTCTGTGTCAGTGCTCGGCAGAGACACGGCGTGCCCTCTTTAATCAATCCTTTTAATCAAGCGTTTCCATTTTCATCAATGCCCGAGGACGGGCCGAGTCGGGAGTGCATGAGCAGAGATAAGCAGAGAGCCTCGTGTTTGATCAGCATGCGGTTTCACGCTTGTCTATCCGTGTGTCACAGAGGCCGCCGGGAAAGGAATTGAGTGTCTGCGTCTGTGCAGGTGTGTGTGTGTGTGCGTGTGCGACCATTGTCTGTCACTGAATGAGAGCTCCAGGTGACCCTGCCTGGTTAAAAATAGAGCTGCATTACCCAGGGGAAGCCGTGGCAACGCGCCATAGATACCAGCGATCATCTGCTAATGTGGAGGTGGGAGATGAGAGCGGACACCTCGCTTTGTCTGCTCCACCTGCACGGCGCACCGAGATGAAGACGGCTGGCCCTCAGAGAATATTTGTCCACTGTTGCACTACATGAGGAGGTTCACTGCCACGCTGTGCTGTGGATGTTTCATAATTCATCCCAGAAAGGATGAGTGAGTGATGATGATTCCTCACATCATTTCATAAGGACCACGCAAACAAAAGCCTTTGTGTCTTTGATGTGTAATCTTGTCTGACAGTGTATGTTTAGGGTTATAATGTGGAGTATGTGCTGTGACGTTCATGTTTTGAAGTGGTAATACCAGGTTTTCACCACTGGATGTCTCTGCCAGCAGCAGAGGAGCAAATCTCTCTCTCTTTCTCTCTCTCTGCCCCACTCGCCCCGTTGCCCCTCCCTCAGACAACATCAGTACTTGAGACTGAACAGATGTAGTGTGAAGCACAGTCAGTCACATTGTTTGGTGCCTGAACAGCATCTCCGTTGTCATGGGTTTTTTTTTGTTTTTTGCCTTATGCCTCTGTCTGTGTTTGTTCTTTGATCCTATCGTGCATTGGCTTTGGTCTTGTTTCATTCACTTGAGCACTTTACTTAGGCTGAGACCCTGGAGTTGATCTTAAAACCACAGCATAGAGATGCTGCCACGGAAAGCACAGATGAGCAATATTTGTACACTGAGATGGGCTGGATGACCATGAAAGGCACAAACGTATTACGAGCCACACTGACATCAACATCCCGGGTCCTGTGTGTGTCAGGAATCCTGACATGAGACGACTACTTAACTCACCGTGTTCAGTTTCTCTACTGCTTGATGTAACACAGTATTTGTGATGTATAGCTGACAGTATGTGTTACTTGTATTACTGCAGATCAATGCTCAACCGGTTTACAGACAACTCACATCAAATCCTGCTGGTCGTCACCAAAATGTGAGCAATTTTTTGGGGGCAGGAGGGTCATTTAGCTCCAGAATACCTATAAGTTCTTAAGTGGATAACAATGGAAATGGAACAATGTGACAATAAAACATGTAAGCAGGCATTTAAGACAGCAGATCCAGATCACCTGCATGCAGACGGCACCTTCTGGCACACAGCGAAAGCACATTTGGAGAAGCACAGCAAAGTGAGCACAAGGGAGCTACATGTCTTTGTGAGCAATGAATTTCACCAGTCAGTGCGCTAAAAATACACTCAGCTGGCGTGAATGAGGTGAAGAGACTGATAGATCACGTTATGTGATCATCCTCACTGCCGCAGGAAGCTGAACTGTACCATCAGTTCGCTCTGCTCCTCTGATCTGCACAATATGTAGATGAAGTCATTTCCATGTACAAACCAGGTATCAGAAACAGAAATCTCGTGCTTGTGCATATTTACACGTTAGCATAAACGTTTCCACTAATCGTACTAAATGCACAGAGGCTGATTGCACCTCAGTAAAAAGCTTTTGCCTTTTGGAATTATTGTTTAATACACAGACTCAGACTCAGCTCCAGGGTCTCTTTGTTTTGTCCATCATGTCACTTGTTGTGCATATGTACGACAAACCTACGTCAGGAGGTGAATCCCAGTTCAATTACTTTAAAAATGGTGTATTTATTTAACGGTGCAAAAAGTCTATATGTGACCAAACTATAGCTATATTTATTGTATTTAAGATATGTATTTACTCTGTACATACTGATGCTGGTGAATTCACAATGAAAGTATCTGTGGTGAGCGTGACGGGTGCGATCTTCAGCTGTAAATAATACTTGTACATTTGATTTTTTTTTTGTACTGTATGTAATATTACTTTGTTTTTCTGGTGTTGGTGGTTGTTTGAGGTCGCAATACTGACTGAGACCGTGTGTGTGTGTGTGTTAAGTCAGTGCAGGTTTTCGTGTTTAACTGTTTCTCCTCTTAGTGTTGGTGTGCTGTCGATCCAATCCAGTAAACCACTTGCGACAGGAAGTTTAGTTTACATATTTCTTCTGTTGTTATTGTTGTGATCATCTGTACAAAACTGTACGAAACTTTAGCAAGTAGGACATTAAAATAACCACTTTTATTAAAAAGACCATGTTGTGTACGTTACTCGCTCTCGTGTTGTGACTGTTGACATAGAAATCAGTGTGGAAATTCATGCTTCACCTCTGTCTTTCTGCATTGACAGTTGCACTTTGACATGAAATACGATTTATTAATAGTGAGATAACACAAACGTACACTGAGTCTTGTTTAATAGTGACAGACAGATGTTTATGAGGTTTGCCCCGTCGCCTAGCGATAAGTGCAATTGTCGGTTACATTGGACATCAAAACCCAAAGCATCTCATTCATGTTGCAAAACCTAGTTTGTGCCAAAAGGAATCATTTGAGCCGTACTGCTTAAAATGTTCAATTTCCTTGAATGAATGACAAATGACAATCTGTTGTGAAAAATGTACCAGTCGTAACCAAATCTTAGTACAAAGAACATGATGAAATGTGTAACAGTTTAAAATCAGTTGATGGGGTACAGTTGTTTGTAGACGTGTGACACTTTATCCATTTATTCATTCTCATTGAATCAATCCTTTGTTTGTTCCATTTGTTTTAATGATCCACTCTTCCTTGTGGTAATGCACATTTTCTCAAGCCTGGCTAAATGGCCTTGACTCTTGGTTCTGTGGCCGATTTGGTCAGAAATGGAGGCAGCAACTTGACCTGAGTCCCCTCCTTGGTTTGCACCATGTGTACTTTAGCAAACCAAACCACAGAGAGCGAGGCTGCTGCTCAACGGTGTCCGGGAACAGACAGCTGTATTATTCCCTGCCGACGCTCAGAGGAAAGACGACAAACGCATACATCCACTGCAGCTCCGTCTTATTATAGACTGTTGACAGAGACACATCATCTGCCTTTTGACCTGCGAGGTCCGTCACCTGCAGGCTCCTCACAGCTGCTAATGGCAGCTCACTGTTTACACGGGCACAGTCAGATGCTACAGATTTACATCAGGGTCACACAGGAGGCACATCTGCAGAACATCAGCGGCCACGTTGGTGTGAATACTGTAAATAGGCTTGTTCTCCTTTCAAACTTACATGGCTGCCAATGTTCTCATGTAGCTCGGCAAGTGATGAATATGAGACTTCCACAGTGTAACAATAGCGTCACGTTCGCCGAGCAGGTGGTGAAATGCTGCTGCGCTCCCTCAGGATGCGTCAGTCTATGAGTGGTTTTAATTTAATTGAAACTGGAGTACATGCACTTTGATTTTCCAATAACGTGAGGACAGCTGTGTGTCGGGCAAACGTCAAGATATTTGTCTTTCAAGGCAGCGTCACAACACCTGTCTTCACTCTGATTTCCAGATCAGCTCACAGCTCCGTATCCTGTCAACAAATACATTCCCACGGCTGTGTGACATGCAAACTACACACACGCAGTGTGTTGATTTGTTGCACACACAGGGTGGATGTACACTTGGGTTAATGGCAATCCCACCTGCAGGTTCCCTTCATAGATGTTTATCTAATAACGGCCCACACAGCCAAGACGCTGCTTCCCATTTTCCCACTGCGCCGACACTTGATCCAGGAAAAGATTGTGTGACATTTTTCACACTCTGAGCGTCATTTTCCTGGCAAAGGGGTCACGTGGGTGGACATCCATCCGTCATATTCTCACATGGTTCTTCGGCTGCTCGCAGCCTGCACAGCAACGACTGTTGACCAGCTCGTGTCCGAGTCAGTGGAGACGACACATGTTGCGTGTGCAGACAGTAATATGCAGCTCAACAAAGCATCAGGAACCACAGAGAGGAATGATGAAGTGTTTAGCCCAGATGTCTGTAAAACTATGATTCAATTGTTTCCAAGCATTTAGAAGGATGGATATAGGCTGCCTGCTTGTCATTCTTCAGCACATCTGGCATGGAGACAATTTGTCCGTTGTTGGGTTTTTTTTTGTAGCAGTGTATATTTAAACCTGTAAATGCAATTCACCACCTTCATCTGACAGCTACACTTGATTTTGAGCCAATTGTCAATGAGAGACATCTTCAATTGGATAGATATTGTTCTCAAGGCAACATAAATAGGCAGATAGACAGATAAACAGATTACTGCATATACATTAAACATTTAATGAAAATCAAGATTTCAGAATCAGTAGAATCAGTCATCAATATGAATACTATCTGGCCATGTTACACAGTAGCTGCTCAGCTGCAAACTGAGAACAGACACAGACCAGATGTTTCCATGAGGTGATGGGACACCAGATGCAGAGAGTGTGTGAGAATACACACTCTCAGTATGACCAAAACCTGACCAGTGTCCCCAAAGATTACGTGCGGGTTCAAATATCAACATGAGATTTTAGGATGCGATCGGGAACGTGAGAGGTGGAGTTGTGAGAGCAGTTACGAGTGTTTGTAGGACGAATCCAGAAACAGGTGATGCAGGTCACAAGAGGCTGCTGTTTCCGCTCCTTCTGTTTTTTCCTGTTTGATAAGCTACAAGTAGTGTGTGAGGTGAGGTTGTGAAAGCAACATAGGTCAGTCGTCTGACGCACAGTGAAGGGAAGCAGGAAGCAGTGAGACCTTTTCAAGGAACATCCTCTTGGAACATGTTCCCTGAATATAATTAGCGGCGTGGTGGGAGACAAAGCTGGCAAAAGATAAGACGTTTATGCTGTTGAAACATTAATACATCTCATAATCTGGTTGAGGAGATGATTCGTCTCCAAGGAAAATTCCATAGCGGCGCAGAGCGGACCACGGCGAGCAGAGATAGTCTCCACATCTCACCATCACCGGGACATGAGGCAGCTTGTTTTCCTGGATCCCAATTAGCTCGTTCAGGCAAATGAACAGACACCTACTGACGAGCAGTTATATTAAATAACAGCAGCAAATGCTCACAAGTCTTTGCTATGGGCTCCTCGTTCATTCCATTAATGTTTGCTGATTTAAATTTGACAAATAAATGAGCTCAGTTGTTAAGACAAACTCCTTCGTGCGTTACCACTCCTGGAGAAAAGTACAACGATTGTTTTCTTCCAGCTGAATTTCAGCCATCCCCATTATCCATCTTTAATACTTCTGGTACAATATATTATGTTGTAACAGTCATGGTGTTGATCTGTTTTTGCGCCACGGCCTGCAGCTGGTTCAGAATGCAGCTGTGTTCCTTCTGATTGGAAGGAGATGATCTGACTGTCTCACAGCTCTTCAGGCTTTTCTTCACTGGCTTCGGTTCAGCATGTTACGTGTTTTTAAAACCTTGTTTGTGCTGGCCGCTGAGTTACTGCATCTGTTCGCTTCAGTCAGTCTATTTCTTCATAGCTCCAAGAAAAGCATGTGTCCGCGCAACACACTGAAAACACTGTAATACACATGCCAGACCTGTAAGTGGCGCTATAAATGCTGGCACAGAATTACGCCATAAACACAGAATAAAACATGGAGCGTGCAATGTAGCGCTTGTCGCTGGTGGATTTACAAAAAAAAAGCCACATCACGTAAAAGTCACATCACCTTCAGTAGGAATAGCAGCGTTAGCATCATCAGCATCGCCAGAAAGATGTGTGTGGGTTGTAAACATGGACATGCAAAGCTTCAGAGCGGTTCACCCTGGGACAACGGTTTAAAAAGTAGCATACTCAGGCTCTCAAAATGCTACGATTTTTTTAGTAGACACACCTCCTTCAACTCGTCTCCTTGTGGACGGAGTCAGATTTTCTTTGTTTCAGTTAACATCAGTTATCTCACGGCACCTAAAGCATGTTCACTTTTGCAGTAGAAGCTGGTCGCCCTGCCAGGGCTGCACGGTCTGTTTCCCTTTGACCCCCACAGGGTCATAAAATAAGGACAATGAACGCACACAGTGTTCAGGTCAGGGTTCTTCCATTCACATTGGAATTACATGTATGTGAGGTTTAGTTACAGGTGAATAGGAACATGTGAGTAATAAGTAGGAAGACAATTTGGGAAAGGTCACGCCATCCATCCAGGGGTGTAAACAAGGAAATTGATTGATAGTGATTTTTTTTTTTTTTTAATCAAAGCAAACAACACAAATTCCATCCATCTGTAGTGATTAAATGTCAAAAGTCATGTTTTTGTGCACATTGCAAGCAAACATCGACATCCTTTACAGATATTATTGGAAGCTTTTGTAGTTTCCACTAAATGTAGTTTGTTGTCACGTTTAGAAACTGGTAGAAACAAAGAGGGGGAAAAAAGGGTCTCCATCAGAGTAAAATGTTATTCACTGAAAACACAAGCCAGACGCATCAGCAGATGGAAATGACCACACAGCTTCCTGGGATGAAGGAGGCCATTTCCCCGCCAAAACATTTGTATTTGTGCACCTGCAGCACTTGGCAGGAACCATGTTACTTGATATTGTGGAATTGATCTCACTAATCAGACATCTTAAGTGGAAATTACACGGTTTACAGATCAAATACTCTGAGGTTTGCTGAAAACACTTCAGAACAGACATAATTGCGTTTTGCTGGGAGACAAAGGACGGTGGCGGCATTGTAAAACACTGACAGCCTCAAAGAGAACTGCTGCAGCTGCACAAAGGCCTCAGGTTTGACAGAGATGACCAGTCCATCCAGCAAATATTCTCCCTATTGTTGTCCCACAGTGGAAGCGAGTGAGATGTACGCCCCCTTTTGTACATCTTCACATGGTCGAGTCGGCTGATTTGTTGCATTGATCGCCACATTGATTGGCGCTGCTCCTACAGAGGTCCTTATTGGTTGCTATGGTTTCACGTCGACACTAAATCTGTTGATGATGCCTCGCAGACCTTTCAGGTCGGTGTGGGAGAAATCAAAATTATGCAGATGAAGATGAGTGAAGACGATTCAGATTTATTTTAACGTTT
>JBBMJM010125676.1:0-13381 GCA_037832705.1 Centriscus cristatus
AGAGTGTACAGAGGATGGAAACGAACACTTTCCTCCTCTGGTGCAATAGTACACAATACATGGTGCATAAACGTGTGGATATGTTTGATATTATTTTAGTAAAATGCATATAGTAGAGTAAAAATGATCTGAAATGTGGGAAAGAAATACATTAATCTTAATTGACCCCTTAAACATAAAAAATGATTATGTTATCATTATTATTGTTATCAATCATAATATTAATAATAATAATATTGTAATCAAATATTTAAATACAAGTCAGGTGTTTCCCCGTCATCTGTGTTTATCTTCCCTAACCATAGTGACCCAACCTCCCTCCACCACCTACGTTAGCTTCAGCTAGATCCGAGGTCATAACACCGAATGCTGAACAGGAACCAGCTCTGCGACCAATGGTGAGCAGCTTGGACCCAGCACCGGCGCTGCGTACGTAGCGACGTTGCGAGAGGACGCGCTGAAGTTGGGTAGGAAGATGGCGGACGAGGAGGCCGAACAGGACTTAAGTCCGAAGAATAATATCGGCGTAACGACAGGAGAACTCAGACAACGGTTGCAAGAATTACAGGAAATATTGGTTAGCGCCAGCAAAGATTGTCCAACCCAGTCTTCTACTGAATATTGCCAAGAATTCTGCAGGGTGAGTCATGTCCCCTCATATGGTGCCACTACGTTAGCTAACATCACCTAACATTAAAATAGCTGTACGTCAGGATACTCCAATGAACACTGGGGCTGTATATGATTATGCCAAAATGGTAGACGTACTGAATATTTTGTCCAACATTGCAACGATATAATTCTGACTAACAGCTGGAGTTGAGAGCTTACAAAAGGAGCTTCGTTAGCACGTATTGTAGCGCATGCTAGCTCCTAGCTGTGTCTGCAATAGACAACGTAGTTGTCTTAAGCTAAACACTAAGTGTTGTACAAGCGACTAACTTGACACAACCCTACTGGTCTCATGAAGAACGGTTGACGGGTTGTGGGTCGTGGAAGATAATAGCTGGTTTCAGTTGAACGTTAGCATGTCAGCCCCATAGCACTACTCGTAATTAGCTTAGCCTTTAGCCGTGTATGTTGAGCTACGTGCGCGTGCTTGTGGTAGTAGTTCCACTGATTGCTGTTCAACTTTGAATCATTTCTGTTATCACATGGATTGTTGATGCTCTGTAGCCACAGTACGTCGTGATCAGCAAGTGACGAGTGCTTAGTGACACCTAGTGTGACATGAACCATTTGAATGTAATGTAAATAACTGACAAGTTTCGGCGTCGGCGTGTCCGTGCAGAATGGAACGTATTTGATCGGCAGTTACGCTGCTTTTCACAATTATTCGATATTTCAGCCTGAAATGCACTAATCGAAGACATCCTCTCTACTTCTGTGTGTTTGACATGGGTTAGGCTTGTTTTATGCATACGTGTGTACCAAGAGGGCGGAGGCTCGTCAATATCTTGAATCCCATTGTCTTTCGAGGCCAGATTCATCCAATGCAAAGTGCCCACTGATCCCAGAATCAATGGGGGAACTGAAACGGGGGGCTATGGACAAAAATGGAATATGTAATCTAGTTGACAGTGTCATTTGAGGAGGGTCCTCAAAATGTGAAGCAAATGACCAAACATCCTTGAGTTGATTTTGTGTTTACGTTTTCATGGTATAGATGCATTACAGCGAGGGACTGAAGATTTGTGATTTGTGAACAGAACATTCAGAGTTGTCTCCTCATCTCTCATGGCTTCATGTCACTGCACCACTCTTCAGCCACATTCTCAGCGAAGTGCTCTCAGTGACGTTCAGAATTCTGTACTTGAATCAAGCCTTGTGACGCGAAGGTGCTGTTTGCTTTGCGGGAACGCAATGAAAAATTTCTCTTAATCAAGAAATGCAAGGTAACATGCCACAAGCAAAATGTCTTTAATCACATTTATTTTAAGTGAGGAAGCATGTTATTTTTCTTAAAAGTAGTATAAACCATTCATGGATTACTTAATTGTGACTAAATGACTGTTGTTACCTCACTGCAGACACTTGTGGAGTATGCAGGTCGATGGCAGCTCGATGACAATCCTTTGCCACTCGTGGAAGTGTACATGATTTCCCTGTCAAGTTATGCCCAGGCGTCCTCACACCTGTCCCTGCAGTGTGAACATGTTTGCCTGGTTGTCGAGAGGCTCTCATTGTAAGTACGCTTTCAAAATGATCAACCTAAGCAGTTCTGACACCAAACAAATCTTACTGTTTGTACTGTACTCTGATTGTTGTCCAGGAGTTTTGTGGAGGTTTTGATGTCCCTGAAAGAAGACGTTCCAGACGTCTTCTGGAAAGATTTCAAGTCATGTATCCAGGTGAAGTACTCGATCAAATACAATACTTTAAGCAGCAGTTCAAGATGTATTCAGAATCTTTTAACTGCTCGGTCAGTGATTATCATTGATTGCCTTTAATCTCAGGGACATTTAAATGTATCAAAGAACATTTCACACATCCCCACTAGAAGATGAACGTGTCTTTTATGAATTTGGGCTGAAGCGCATCAGTCATTTGAGCGTTACTTATGGATATTTCAAACCAGGGCTCTATATACAGTATTGACATGCAACATTTCTTTGACAATATTTGGTGTTAAATATGTACTGGCAGCTTAAAGTGCCAGAGAACAGGCATCAAGTCCTGCCAACTCAGAAGTGTAAAGACAAACCGATGACTACCTACTTCTATTGGGAAATTCCGCTTGAACTCTGCTTTTTACACTTCTGCAGCACATGAGCGTTGTCTTTGTTGTGTCACAATGCCTCAGCAGAGATGGAAATGACTCACAGATCATTTGATTCAATGAGCAGAAATGGTAACAGTCAAATACCGTAATTCAGTTCCATTGAGATGAAATATATGTTATCAAACAGAACTGTTCAGACAGTTTCTGGTAACGATGTTGCTTGTTAGTTTTAATGACATTCATTAATGATAAATAGGGATGTCCCGATCTTCCGATACGATACCGATATTGCAGCCTTGAGTATCAGCCGATATCGATATTGATCCGATATGATATCTGCAAGATTCATCTTGCAGATTGAAGTGTGGAATGCTAGAAAAGGCTTGATCAAGTGATGTTACTCAGAGAACAATAGTCAGCAACATTAGGCATGAAAACTCTGAACTCACGTGCATGTAACACTGCTCTCTGCAATGTAAAGTCAGCGTCTACCCAGTGCGCAGTCAGGCTCAATAAGGACAGCGGCCGACGGTCTGAGCTCCAGATGTCGGTGGTTGAAGCTAACAGCATTAGCTTACTCCACATGTGCGGCAATACACTTTTGAACTTCTTAATGCGTCTGGGGTATAGTTTTGTCGACAATGTAGTGGCGGCTAGGAATAATGTAGCGAGGCTCGAGGTGGTCAATTAAGCGTTTAAGCCCGACATTACTCACGCCGACAGGGGCTGGTCATTGAGCAGAATAAATTCGGCTACCTTTCTGTTATAGTCAGCGCCTTTTTGCCATCCCCTGGGAGTCTGTCACGCTTTGCAAATGTTTCGGCCAGCGTTGGTTGTTTAAGGGAGCCAGGGGTGTGTTGTTTCTTTGCCTCGGTGGTCTTACGAAAATCCTTATGCTGTTTTTTGTGATGCTGCTTCAAATGCGCGATGAGGTTGGTCGTATTAAACTTTCCCGGTTCTGTGCCACCACGGGAAACTTGTGCATGACAAGTTTTGCACTCAGCTGCAACGTATTTGTCTGAATTTACGGTAAAATATTGCCACACGGCCGACATGACTTCTCCTACAGTAAGGAGGACAACGGTGTTGTTGTGGTCATGTGGGCTCTGCATGCTGGATCAGAGACGTTCTATTGCCTGGATCCGGGTGCTCTTCTTCTTTGGCGTTTTGTGGCGGGTGGTTAAGGTACATTACCGCCACCTACTGTGGGGATGTGTGAATAACAGTCACCACACCTTTCGCTTTTATCAGAGATTTTAAATGCAGTCCGATAAAATCCGATAATTGTTTTTTGGCTGATAACGGACGGATATCCGATATCAATATCAGATCGGGACACCCCTAATGATAAATTGTTTTGTCACCATATACCATTTTTGTGTTAACCTGAGCAATTGACGAAAACAAGTGTTTTGTTTTTTTTGTTTTTTTTAAGATTTTCAACCACCGTACAATGGCTAACTCATTACTTGGGGTCGCTGTGAAATCGGAAATGATTGTGTGAGATATGTCGCCGATCTTTGTGTTATTTACTAAAATGGTAGTAATAATTTGCAGGTGATGTAGTATTTTGGAGGATGATCGGACAGTTGTCGGCCATAGGATGTTTTCAGCATATGCATGAGCATATCATACTCTTGACGTTATGGAGGAAATTATGGACAGTATTGTTTTATATTGTTGCCTCCTGTGTTGGGAATATTATTAACAATTGTTGACCAGCCCTACTTTATGCCCTGTATGAAACTGTTCCACTTCCTGTGCATAAATTCTCTCTTGATTTCCAAGCACTCAGATATTCAAATGTCCTTTATGTTGTCTTTAAGCGACTCTTGTCTGTTGCATACAGTTGTCCTGCAATAAGCTGCAGGAGAATGGGATCCCTCAGCTGTGCCTGCTGTCTGTCTTGAGCCAGTATGATGGCATCTGGACCAACACAGTCTTACAAGGCCTTCTGTCCAATGAGGACCTTCAGACCGAGCAAGGTGAGTTTCTACATGAGTCTCTGTCCTTCTTATGATATATTAGAGAATATTAATAATTTAAAACTGTACTGGGTATGCTGTTCCAGTGTTAGCTGGTTAATTATTACGTTAGTTAGGTCGTGGGAGACATTGGACTATGATGTTGTCCTCATTGATTTGTTATATATTATTTAAAAATAACACTGTCTTTAACCTTAATCTGTGTTATTGATTATACATTATTCTTAAAACTGCTTCTTCTGGTTTTCAGTCGAAGAATTTCTCGTCCAGGAGGGAGTGGTCCTGTTGCAAATGAGAGTGAAGCAGCTCATGAAAGACAATAAGCTAGAGAAGGCTGCACATCTGGCAAAAGCATGCTACGAGAGTCCCTCCTTCAACGACAAAGTACCATTCAAGCAGATGTACCTGGTCTGCCTCTGTGCTACCTCCACACAAGATGAGCTCATGGACCAGGTAAGTGTAGCAGCACTGAAGAGCATGTGGCTAGCTAACGTAACTGTCCTGAGACTGAAGCAGTTATCAGGTGCTAGTAGTCAGTGATACCCATCAGTGATGATGGGTAGGCTTCACACAAATGCAAATAATGACCCAAAATACCAACTGATCAATGTTAATAAAACATGTCAACCTGTTGAACATGTCAATGGGTTTCAGCTCGCAAAGGAGGACTGTCGTGATGCATTAGAGATGATCTGCAACTTGGAGTCAGATGGAGATGAGAGAGCAGCTTTCAGCTTATGCTCAGCCTTTCTGACGCGGCAGCTTCTCCAAGGAGAGGCATACTGTGCTTGGTAAGAAGTCATCACCGCCCTGTGTGATTTTCATCCTCAAAGACTTTTCTCTTTGCCAAAGGGCTAAAGTTTGTGTGTCAAAATGACACCATGCACAAGTTTGTCTGAAACTAAATAAGATTGCATGCTAATCTGGCTCGCAAAAAAGTGAATATGTCAGTGGAAAAGTAGCTGCTCGTGTGTACACACTGTCCAACTGAGTGGACGCATCCTGCTCAGGAAGTGACAACACAGCACAGACTCCTGTGTCATATTCATTGTAAAACTTGATTTATTAAACTAATTTGCACATGCACTATTGACTTCCCAATACTGAAGACTGATTGATAAACACTGACGGTTCTGTTCATTTCCTTCAAACCAGGGAGCTCACACTGTTTTGGAGCAAGCTGCTGAAAAGATTAGAGCAATCAGAGCAGGTCTTCCTCGACAAATGCCGCCAGATGTCCTCACTGTCTAAAATGGTCTACCACATCCTATTCCTCATCAAAGTCATCCAGTCAGAGGTCAGTAAACTGATTTACTGTTCAGTGAGGTGTAGTAGTGAAGTGTCCCACTGTAAAGGAAGAAAATGAACAGTGCAGAACAGTAATATGATAATATAGTCAAATCAGTTATTAACGGAAAATGTTGATTTTAGTTGTCAAAGATGCGTGTGCGTGTATATTAGTGTCCAGTTGTTGCTGTATTTGTCTGTTTGAGGTGTCAGAACAGTGTGACTTTGGCATTGCTTCCTGTATGCTCATCCTCAACGGTTATGATGTGATTCATAAGACTCATACAGTTTTAATTTCTCTCTTCTTTCGTAGATGGATAATGTTGGGTTGCCAGTCTGCATAGAAATGTGTATCAGGGCCCTACGGATGGAATCAAGTGACGGAAGCGCCAAAGCCACTGTGTGTAAAACTATTTCCTGTTTGCTTCCGACTGACCTGGAAATTAAGCGAGCCTGCCAGCTGACAGAGTTCCTGCTGGAGCCCACAGTGGATTCGTACTACGCCGTGGAGACTCTCTACAACGAGCCCGATCAGAAACTAGAGGAGGAAAACATGCCTGTCCCTAACTCTCTCCGCTGCGAGCTCCTGCTGGTCTTGAAAACCCAGTGGCCTTTTGACCCAGAGTTCTGGAACTGGAAGGCACTGAAGCGACACTGTCTCGCATTGATGGGCGAAGAGGCTTCAATAGTGTCATCTATTGATTTGTTGAATGACAATGAGGACGCTGAAGAAGAGGAGGCTTTTACGGACATCCCAGACCCCTTACTCCGCAGCACCTACGAGCTGGACGAGGTCTCGGACAAGAAACAGAAAAACAGAGAAATGAAGAAACTGAGAGAAAAGGGGTTTGTATCAGCTCGGTTCAGAAACTCGCAGGCATACATGCAGTACTGTATGCTGTGTGACAAAGAGTTTCTAGGCCACAGGATAGTACGCCATGCACAGACCCATCTGAGCGATGGGCAGTACAGCTGCCCAATATGTGCACAAACTTTTACCTCAAAAGACACATTGATTCCCCATGTTGCTTCACATGTTGAACAGTCAACCAAGGAAAGACTGACTGCAATGAATCCAAACAAGAGGTTATCTAAACCAAAATCAGCAGCCCCTGTTCTTTCAGCTTTTAAGTCAAAGACTGAAAACAGGCGTAGTGAAAATGGTGGTTCCCTGGGGCATAGGGGTGGGATGGTCCATAAGGCAAGGACTCAAGTGACCCGGTCTAGGGCAGAGCTTCCAGAGGAGAATATATGTACTATTGGACAGTGCAGAAGGACGTTCAAATACTTCAAAAATCTCATTGCACATGTTAAATCTCATGGAGACTGTGAGGAGGCTAAGAATTTCCTCGAAATGCAGAGGAAAAAGGTGGTCTGCCAGTACTGCCGCCGCCACTTTCTTGATGTCACACATCTTAATGATCATTTACAGGTCCACTGCGGTGTGCGGCCTTACATCTGTATACAGTTGAACTGCAAGGCGAGTTTCCTGTCAAACACTGAACTCCTTGGGCACAAGAAAACACATCCCATTTTTAAGGTTAAATGCATGTTTCCAGATTGTGGCGATGTTTTCACCGAGGCCTTTAAACTTTATGACCATGAAGCACAACATTACAAAACATTTACTTGTAAAGTCGAGGATTGTGGAAAAGTGTTCCGTACACAACAGCAGCTGGATTCGCACCAGGAGACGCATGAGGCTCAAGAAGAAAATCCATCCTCTGAACAGACCAAACTAAATATGCAGCCCGGCCCATCACTTTTTGAACAAATGCTCACCAGTCATGCACCTATTAAGCAAGAAAGTTACCATGAGAAGTTTTCTGTTAATCCAGGTGGTGGAAAGATGGCAGAATCAGATGAGAATTTGATGAACTCTTCACCAGGAGAGATCGCTGGACAATACAGAGTCAAGGATGAACCACACAACATTTCCCTGTTAAATAATCAGAGTTTAAATCAGTCTGGGATTCAGCCTGTGGACTCTCACCTGCCCAACCCTAATGGGCAGCTTTCAGCTGGTCATTGTTTGGATTACATGAGACCACCCCAACAAAGCCCTCTTGTAGCTAATTTTGGAGCTACTTATGGTAGTATACCACAAAGTGGCCAGCCACATACGTTCTTTAGAAATGAAAACAGCGGATCTATGAGTTACAGTGCTGACATGGACTCAACATTCCCAGGACAGCCGGGGCTAGTGTCTAGTAACAACTTAGTAGTAGCACCACCCCAGAACTCTGTGGAACTCACAATGTCACAACCACTCCCTTCAACCGTTCCTCCCACCCCACAGTCAGTAACTGGGAACCGACAGCAGACGTCTTCATCATCCTCACCCATCGCAGGATCCCATAACGGCCAGAGGAAGCGATATCACTGTGCACTCGAAACCTGCACAAGGACCTACAGCTCCCACAGAAGTGTTATCAAGCATATGAAAACGGTTCACCCAGATTTCTACGAGCAGTGGAGTGTTTGTCAGACAAAAATTCGGATCACATATGCTCCAGCATTGAGCACGTCATTGACCGGACATATAAGGGCAGTCGTTTCGCCACACAACCAGCAAGGCAACACGCTACCAACTCATGCTCAGAGGCACATCCATCCCCCTCCCTTAAGTAACACGAGCTCAAGCACAAACTATTCCAGCCTACCCTCCAATTCCTCTTTGGCTCACAACCAGAATCCCTCACTTCTAATGGAAAATGTTTTAAATCCAGTAGTCCGTCTAGAGAGAGAAAGAAGTCTAATAACCCCACATTCCCAAGTTCCAGGTGGTCTGAGCTGGCACCCAGTCCCGGAGATAGATCAAATTGCGACCTGTAGCTCTTCCCAAGGATATCCCTCTAACATACAAGAGCTGCTAGAGGCCCCCAGTGCAACTCTTCCACCTAGTACCCCATCATGTTCTGTGATGGGGTCAACAATCAACAGATCAACGTCCACGTCAGGTTTACCGTTGTACATGGACAGTGCAAAGGACGTGTTGCGAACTGAAAACCTTCTCTCACCTTACACATCACAGATGGAGTGCAGTTCAATGTCGAATGGAAGAACAACAGAAAACAAACACGTGATGCAAAATCGCATGCAGTCCAGTTTTGGCTCTCACAACTCTGTGGGCCACAAAACAATCAACCCTCCTCAAAATGCACCGGTCATCACGGACAGTCGTGACAATCAAAAGCGAACCAAAAAGAGCAGGACGAAATGGCCAGCGATTCTTCGGAATGGCAAATTTGCTTGTTGCAGGTGCTACAGAGAATTTGACAATCCCAAATCCCTGGGTGGCCACTTGTCCAAGCGTTCAAGCTGCAAACCATATGAACCGTCTCAAACGTGCACTGACCTGCCCACATCGTTTCTTGATTTCCTCAATTCAGAGCCGTCAGTCAGCACTGAGCAGCAACCCCTTCCATACAGTTACCAGGAGAAGCCTCATCAGCCAGCAGCAAGTGGCTCAAAAGCTGCAAAAACCTTCCCTACGCTTAATTATCCACATGCTAATTTGTCAGCTTATGGGAATGTTGAGTCAAATGAGGCGCTCCTTAAACAAATCACAGCTGAATCCAATATGTCTGATCTTTTTAATCCCGCACCTGCCCCCCAGCAGTTGTTCCAAACAGCTGGTCCTCCCCATGGATCTGCTGAGCGGTTTGTTGGGAACTCAGTCATTCAGCATACAGAGAACATCCAGCTGAAGCAGGACAACAGTTCCTATAGTATGGCCCATTATCCACAGCCACATGTTGATACCTTCACTGGAAATAGTTTCCACGACCCAATTCTTTCTCAAATCCTCCGAGAAGGTCCTTCCCCTGCCTTACGTGGCATTGTTCCCTCAAACCACACGGCCCCAAGGGAAACACTCAGTAAAGGATATCAGACTGAGTCAGCAAGCCAGGCGTTAGACACAGATCCAAACCTAACGACGCAAACGCTCTTACCAGGCAGTCAGCTTAGTGCCGCAGCAGCAAGCAGCAAGCAGCCGGACATACAGAGGAGAACTACTGAGCAAGATGTTAAAAGGAAACTAAGGGAGCAGATATTAACTGGTGACTTGCAGCGCAGAAATAACCACAGTCAATCAGGCACCACTGACCCCAACGCCCCTTCAGAGAGCTCCATGCCTTTTGCCCCAGTGTGCACCCCTGACATTTCTGGACGAAGTTATAGGTTGCATGATGTAAAGACACAGTCTGCTAGTCAAGGACAAGAAAACTATCCAGTTAACCTTCGCCCCGATGACATAGAACAGCTATTGAGTTCCCAGAGTTTCACTGGTTTCCGAGACAGCCTCAGCCCACAGCAGGAGGTGCTGAGCCCCACGGGCACTCTGGTGCTTGATGGTGATCTTGAGCCCTCTCACTTATCAGCCAGCCAGCAGCCCTTACTGACAGAAATTGAAAGGGCATTTGAAAAACTATACTTGGTCGGAGAAGAAGCTGATCAGACCTCGTCCTCCGTGAAGCAGAAAAACGTCAACATGACTAATCCCACCCCGACAAAGGAAGCTTTGCAAAGTGCAATCTGCGTCAAGCCCTTTGCTTGTGACATGGATAATTGCGCCTTTAGCTCCATATCGAGTGATTCACTTTGGAAGCACCTGTCAAAAGTCCACAACTATACATTAGACATGGTGAATATGGTTAAAAAAAGATATGGGCAGTATGCTCCTTTCAAATGTTTCAAATGTAGTAAGACATACACACGCAACTCAAACCTTCGCACTCACTACCAGTCTTTTCACAAGTTATCCATGAAAGAGATTGAGGAATTGGATGCAAAACGCAGGCAGGCCAAAGCCGCTGCAACCGCGGCTCTTTCAAAGCATCCGGTTGGGACACAGAAGCCTCCAGTGGCTCAGTCCTCCAGAGCTTCTCATTCATCAGGAGAGAGCAGGACGCAGTCCTACACGCCCCAGGATCGCCAATCCCATACTCCTACTCCGGTCAAAATTATGGACGTAATTCTACAGAAACATCCAGGCAGTAACTCTGCATTAATTCCACTCCTGCAAAGATGTCGTTTGCCATACCACGCCCCGACTCAGCCCGGACAGCCCCAGACCCCCGCGTCCTCCAGTCAGTCAGCCCAGTCAAAAACAGCAGCGGTTCATCATCGAGACCAGTCCAATGTGGCCTCACAACATCCAAGTATTCAACCAGTTGAAGCTAATTCGACCAAAAGGCCAGCTCCTCTCACCCAGACTCTCTCGGGCCCTCCCCTGGCCGCCAGGCCGCAGCTCTCTGGCCAGAAACATGGTATCATCAAACAGGAAGAGGTTAAGCCACGCATGGATGTTACCAGGAAGACAAAAGAGAAGAAGTCCAAATCCGGTGATGCCCTGAGTTCATACAGACCGTATTGCTGTGTTCATCAAGGCTGTGTCGCTGCCTTCGCCGTCCAGCAAAATCTGATCCTCCACTACAGGTCCGTCCACCAGTCTGCTTTGTCAACGCTGGAGGTGAACAAGGAGCAGGAGGAGAGCAGCGACCCAGAGGAGATGATGGACCAGGATGAGTACGAGCCAGAGATCGAGCTGCCTGAATTTTCTGAATTCAGATGCCAAGTCAAAGACTGCTCCCGGGTTTTCCAGAAAGTCCCCAGTCTTCTGCAGCATTATCTCCAGCTCCATGAGTTCAATCTCGACAAGGTCGGCGGCCTCATGTCCAGCATCAACCTGGGCAAGTTTGACTGTGGCCACCAAGAATGCGCAGCGACCTTCACTGCTTTCTGGAAGTACATCAGGCATGTCCGTAAAGAGCATGAGGATATAAAGCTAGACAATCTGGAGCAGTTGAATGGTTCGGATTTCAAATGTGAAATGGAAGGCTGTGACCGCTGGTACACCACAAAGTCCAACATGCTCCGGCACGTCATGATGAAGCATAAGGAGTTTTACCAGCAGAAACTAAGGAACCAGCTGATGACAGATGATGAGATGAAACACAACTCCAAGACTCTGCATCACCAAATTACCAAAACTGGCAATGGCAAAGAGAACATCGAGAGCAATAAAAAGGTTCTACAGAGGAGAAGTGACACAAAGAGAGTTGGGAGGAATAACAACCACTGGACGAAATACGGAAAACCCTCTTTGAAGTCCAAAGTGGAGGCGTCGGCGATGTGCACCAAGAGCTTTCCTCTACAGTACCCTTGTATGATAAAAGGCTGCGAGTCCGTCATGAAGTCAGAGAAGAGCGTTTTGAAACATTACGTCGGACACGGACTCTCGGAAAAGTACCTGGAGCTGCAGAGGAGTTGCTTCATATTCTGCAAGAAGTTCCCCAGACAGAAGAGCCGCTCGGTGCGAAGCGATGACTCCAAATCAGACGCCGCCTCAGAGCCATCGGACGACGACGTCCCAGCGGACACCATGGAGGAGGAAGGAGAATATGGGTACTCGAAGCCCGTCCTCCGCAAAAGAGCCGCCAAAGCCTCGGTCGTGCCGGCTGCGTTGTGCGATAGTAAACTCTCAAATGATGAAAGGGCTGACGGATCGGTGGTCATCAAGCGCAAACGGGGACGACCGCGCAAATTAATTGAAGACATGATCAGCCACAAGAACCCCCCCCGGCCTGACGTCACCGCCAGCAAGGAGGACTGTGAATCGGTGCTGCAGGAGGTGAGCAGGCCCCTCTCCTCCTTCAAGCCCATGGGATTCGAAATGTCTTTCCTCAAGTTCCTGGAACAGTCCAACAAGTCTGATCCCGTGATGAAAAGGATGGACGCGTCGCATCAAGTGTGGGCGAAACCGTCCAGCCTGAACGGCAAAGTGACGCGTGTCCGCTTCAGGAACTATCGGAACCTAAAGTCGCTGAGTAAGGTGAAGATCGTTTTGGACAGCACCTTCTCAGGCGTCTCTGACCTCATTTTGAAGCAGCTCCAGGACATGAATCCCACTGTGGTTTTAGAGAAGGAAGCAGAGTGAAAGAGGGTGGTGGTGTATTTAAGCAGGATCTCAGGACTGAAACGAATCACGTCTGCTGCTGACTGCTGCCCCGAGAACTTTTTTTTTTTTTAAAGTGTTTTAAAATACATAATGATCTGTAAGATCTATTTTTTTTTTCCCAATGCAAAACCATTAGCATGTTTTTATTTATGCAACGTGCACTTGAAATTCAAAAGTGCTGAAAGTTGAAATCCGACATCCATTTTTGTCTTAATTATCCCTGTGGGACTTCACAGCGTGGACTATGAGGGGAGTTGTGTCGTGTGTAGTTTGTGATTTGCATAAATTGATTGTGGTTTGTGTATATATGAACTCTGCCACCAGCAGTCTTATTATTAATAAATCACTTTTTTTTTACAATCACTTCCATTTATTTTTCATTTGTCGCAATTTCCCCGGCAGTGGTTTGTTGTGTTTTTTGTT